>JABUQX010005131.1:17500-30000 GCA_015478945.1 Trachelipus rathkii
CGGTATTAATAAATTTAGAAATAAAATAATTTTATTTTTTATTCTAAGTTTCATCGATGAAATTGCTTGTTAAAAAATCAAAAATGTTATTTTTTTTCCAATAGCTGTTATAATTTTTTAGTTACATGCATGATGCTTTCTGGAGGCTGGGCCTATATATATATATATATATATATATATATATATATATATATATATATATATATATATATATATATATATATATATATATATATATATATATATATATATTAATATAATATATATATATATATATATATATATATAATATATCTAACTCCTTAACTCTCAAAAATTTCCTTAAAAGTATTAAAACCCTCTCAAATCATAAACAATCCATCGTAACTTTCCACCCACAATTTAAATATATATATATATATATATATATATACTATATTTATAATATATATATAATTATATATATTATATATATATATATATATATATATATATATATATATATATATATATATATATATATTATAATAATATATATATATATATATATATTATATATATATATTATATATATATATATATATATATTATTCCAATTGATAAAAACACATTATATTAGAATTGCCCATTTTCTCTCTAAAAAATCTTTCCTATTTTTATAATAAAATAGTTTAGGCAGTGGTTAACTAAAATAGTACCCAATTGTTTCCACTGTGCCAATTAAGATTTTAATTTATTGTACTACATATGATTGTCAACAGTAATGAACGTTCAATGTCGCTGGATATTCTCGACAGCTTGAACAATTCTATCTAAAATTAGTTTTCAGTTCTGCTGCACCGTCGTGTCTTTATACAATCAGAATGTCACTATTTATTTCAACTTTCGTAGTATTGCCTTCTCTAGAAATTCTTCTTTTGGGCTTTCAACGGGGACTAACTAGCCCAAATGATGGACAACAGGAAAATGGGTTGACACATAATAAAAAAAAATTTCTTGTACAACCCGCCGCAAGGGTTACGAAAGGTTAAGTTTTGTTACTTTAAGTTAGGTTAAGGTAGGTTATGTTAAGTTTTGATTAGTTTTTTTTTTTTTTTTTTTGTTTGTTGTTGTTGTTGTTGTTGTTGTTGTGTGTACAAATAACGACCCTTTTTCCTGTCTACCATTTGGGTATATTGGGTATAGGTCCCTTTCAACAGACACTAAACCTAAGAACTCTTCACTAACCTCAAATATGTTCTCTCCATTTCAATTAATATATTTCTCTTAATTTGCTTTGATTATTAGTTTTTATTATTCTTATAAATTATAAACTATCAAAAATTTTAATAGATTAAATAATTTGGGGGGAGGTTCAGAACCCCTCAACCCCTCCTGGTTTATATATTATTATATTTATATATATATATATATTATATATATATATATATAATATATATATATAATATATTATATATAATTATATTTATATATTTATATATATATATAGTATATATATATATATATATATATAAAATATATAATATATATATATATATAATATATATATATATATATATATATATATATATAATATATATATTATATAATATTAATATATATATATTATATATATAGTCAGCATCCCGAAGAGGCCAGGCATGTAACTAAAAAACTATAACAGCTACAAGAAAATAAAAACATTTTATTAATCAGGAGACATTTTTATGCATGTTTTTTTTTTAAAAAAAAATAAATAAAAATAACTCTTTTGAAAAATGAAAATGATTAAAAATGATGGAAAGCTGTATGTTAATTATCGTTTTTGGGAATAGAGGGATCGCTAAGTTTCGAGTATGCGCGCAAAGTTGCTAAATGTTGAATTTTTTTTTTTTAACTAAGATACCCCATGGTTAAAACTTAAAGTTGGACAGAGTCGGGCGTTTCTTGGCCTACCTGGGGGACGACGGGGGGGACTTCGTCCCCCGCTCTGTCCCTCCGTCGGCTCGAACCCCCTAAAAAGGATATAAAAAGAAAAATAACATTTTCTCAAAGCGTTAAAAATAAAAAATACTATTTGCTCTCGTGAACGAAATGCAGGATTCAGGTCAATCACAGCGTACGCTTGCCAGATCTAAGATTATACTAATATTTAAGGTGTTATTAATAAATATTAGAATAAAATAATTTTTTTTTTAAGTTTCATCGATGAAATTGCTTGCTGAAATAAAAAATGTTATTTATTTTCCTGTAGATGTTATAGTTTTCTAGTTACATGCCTGGCCTCTTCGGGATGCTGGCCATATATATATATATTATATATATATGTTATTATTATGTATATATAAATTTAAATATACTTATATAAATATATATATATAATATATATATATATATTATATATATATATATATACTATATATATATATATATATATATATATATATATATATATATATATATATGGTGAAGGTAACCATTAAGGAAGTGAAAACTTTTGACTTTTAAGTAAACTTTATTTAGGACAAAAGTTTACTATTAATATGTAGAACCTAAAAACCCCGTATTAAAACAAACAAATCAAAAAAAAAATTCGTATTTTTTTTAAGTAATTCAAGTAAAAGACGCATACTTTGGCGTAGTCTTTTTTTTGGTACATTTTAGCTGTTGCCAGATTTTCTAATGGTTCACGAGAAAAAAAAGCGAATTTTTTTACGTACACTTTAGTAATATTTTTATGAATTATACGAAAAAAAAAAAGTTACTATTTTAAAAACTATAGACTTTTGAAAGAAGTTTATTTAGAATAAAATTTTCAATCTTTATATTGAACCTATATAGAATGTATTGAAAAAAAAATGGAAATTTTTTTTTTAAATTTTTTATATAATTACTTCCAGACGCGCATGCTTTGTCGCGGTTCTTTTTTTGGTACCTTTTAGATCTTGCAACACTTTCTAATGGTTTGCGAGAAGAAAACGAATATTTTTTTTTGTATACTTTAGTAATATTTTTTATTATTTTTTGGCGTTTTTGATTTGGCAAGAATTCTTCTAAACGGAAGAAGTTCTCCACTTTCCCATTTGATTTGTCAATATTCTTTCAAACGGAAGAAATTTCATATAGAAATCTGGAATTTTGAATTTTTCTTCCTTCCGTAAGGTTGCTAGTTTTGTTCTTAGCACTCCTGAGTTTTTATTTTTAAATAGTTTGTGACGTCAAATGAAAATTGTCATAATTCATAATAGTAAGTTTTTTTAAGTTTTGAAACCACTATTTCATCTTCGAAATATATTAATATATGTTATTTTTCTAATGAAATGGTGAATAGATATTATAAAAAAATTACATAAATTGCAAAATATTATTTCTGTTAGAATTCGTTGTTGTGAGTTGTGACGTCACTTGAAAGATTGCATATATATATATATATATTATATATAAATATAATATATATATATATATAATATATATATCATAATTATATTAATTATATTATATATATTATATATATATATATATATTATATATATATATATATATATATATTATATATATATATATTATATATATATATATATATGGTATATTATTATATAATTATATAGATATATATATATATACTATATTATATAATATATTTATATATTATATATATATAATATAAGTTATATAATATATATATTTATATATATTTATTTATTTTTAAAACTAAAGCGCGCCCAAGGGTATACCGCACGATGGCAGGAGTCGGGGTCTCTCGGCCTTTCGGGGGAAAGACAGGTAGGACTATTTCCCCCTCCGGGGGGGGTCTCCCGGAAACCCCCGCTCTTTGGTATTTGGGGTGTTCGCGGGGGTTCCTCCGCCCCTCCCCTACGGGGTGTGGAAAACGTCCCCCCCCCTCTGTTCCCCGTCGGCTCGAACCCCCTACATGGCCAGTGTTAAAATACTATATATTAATATATATATATATATATATATATATATATATATAATATATATATTATATATATATTATATTATTTTTATTTATAATATACTATATAATATATATATATAGTTTAGTTACCCTAAGAAAAACAATTTTCTCTCTATTCTAGCAACAAGATGGTACCAAAAAAAAAGTACCAAATAATTTCCGGAATATGCTTGAACTTCAAATTTTCAGTTTAGTCGATTTCTGATTAGAAAAGGAAACTTTTTTTTTTTTTTTTTTTTTTTTTTGTTCTCGTAAATTTTTTTTTTGAAATTTATCAAATATTGGTATATATTTATAGAAGTAATATATACTGTATACTTTTTTTTTTTTTTTTTTTTTTTTAAATACATTGCTTTTCACGTTCTACTTATATATAGGAAACTTTTGTTCTAAATAAAGTTTTACAATAAACCTATACTTTTTCCTTCCTTTTTTTTTTCCTTAGGTTTAATATATAATACTATATATATATATATATATATATATATATATTATATATATATTATATTATATATATATATAATATATATTATATATATATATATATATATATATAGTTACTAATAATTACAACCCTAATTTAATATCTGCTAGATTAAGGTATTATTGGGCTTTCCTGTTCAAACATATGCAAATCCTTCTCCTATAAAGATTTCTACAGCGAAGCTTGTTGTATGAAGGTTGGACGAAACAAGAGTAACTTCGGTAATAGGCTATTATAAAAAATCGGCTTAAGTGTTTATAACAGCAAGTAATTGAAGGAGGGAATTTTGTTTAAAAGATGTCAGATTTTTTGGCACTGGATTTTTAAAGGTACATGAAAATCTTAAAATAATTGCTGAAAGATGTTCTCTCTCTCTCTCTCTCTCTTCTCTCTCTCTCTTCTCTCTCTATATATATATATATATATATATATATATATATATATATATATTATATATATATAGTATATTATATATATATTGATATATATATATTATATATTAATATATACTATATATATTATTATATATATACTATATATATATATATATATATATATATATATATATATATATATATAATTTAGTGGCGTAACATTTATATCTGGTTGTTAGATATTCTGGCAACAAAAGGAGGTCAAATGTTCCTGGAGGTTAAAGGTAGCTTGATTTGGCGAGGTTGCCATAATTTTCATTATCACTTTGGTTGTAGCTGCTGCTATGAAAGCAACCTTTAAAAAATCGTTTGTTGAAATACTTTGTTAAAAGTTTAAATAGTCTTAGATATTCACGGAGGTCCTGTGTTGGTCGTTAAGCATCGTTATATCGTAAAAGGTTATAATCGTTAACCCTATCGTTATTATATATTCTAACTAGTGCAAACGACTTTCACTCGTACGTAACTTTGTGAATATTCTAACTTACTTTACGTTGCAGTTGAGGAATAGTCCCTTATTTAAATTACTTTGACATATTCCTCCTGCAATTATACCAAACTAATAATCTTGGAGGCTAAAAACGGCTTTACAAAACAGTCGTTTCGAGCTGTGAGAAGACCACAATTTTCTCAATCTGCTTTTCATACAACGTAACATCAAAATTAGGCAAATAATCGACTGCCTTAGCCTCCAGGAATAAAACCTCTAAAATAGTCTTATTTTGCATGTTTGCATTCTTAATCGTTTTCACTAGTTACTCATTGCAAACACCGGCAAAATAATAAAATACAAAACGATCGTTGATCGTTTTATCTTGAGAAAAATTTTGGTCCAAGCAATATATGCTTGAGAAATGTTTTGGATTTAACAATTTATCTTGAGAAAAATTTGTCATTAAAATTTATCTGAGAAAAATTTTGATTCAAGCAATTTTTGCTTGAAAATTTGTTTAGCAATTTTATCTTGAAGAAATTTGTCTCAAAATCGTTTATTTTGAGTAAAATTTGTTACTAAGAGGTTTATTTTGACAAAATACTTCGGTTTACGAGAATAGTAGTTTGCGTTAATTTATAGCTTGCGTTAATTTATAGTTTGCGTTAATTTGTAGTTTGCGTTCATTTGTAGTTTTGTAAGGTTAGAAACTGGAAACTTGTAAGTTACTAGTTTCTCATAGTTTCTAGTTACTCTTAGTTTATCACTGCAGTACGCAGATAACTTAATATAGCACTGCAGATAACTTAATATATCACTGCAGTACGCAGGTAACTTAATATAAGTTTTATACTTGGCTGTTGGCTTAAGAAAGTTGTGACTTTTACGTATTCCGAGTTAATATATATTAAATATATATTTCGTTGCGACTTAATATGGAATAAATATACTGTTGCCTTTTGTATTCCTATAAGGAGGATATATTTATTTATAGTAAACCGAATTCTCCAATAAAAAAAAAAAAAATTTTTGCGAAATAAATTTATTTAATCAGTTTGCGTATTTGCATTTTTTTTCGTTTTCGTTTTTTTGGTAATTTTTTTGCGGTAGTTTTTTTTCGTATAATCTATTACTATTTGTTTTTTGTTAAAATATTTGCGTATTTAAGGTTTTGCGTATACTTATATAACTTTTTGCGTATATATATATAATATATATATATATATATATATATATATATATATATATATATATATATATATATATATATATTTTTTTATATTTTATATTTTTATATTTTTTATAATATATAAATTAATATTTAATATTATATATTTAAATTTTGCGTTTTTACGTCTTGCGTTTTCATTTAATTATTTAATCATGCCTCGCTTTGACAAAGCCTCTGCAGGTCAAATGCTGTCAGAGTTGGAGGAGAGCTTGCAAGGGGATTTGGGAGGAGGAAACGTAGTCTCCCTTTCTGAAGAAGAAAAAAATAATCTTCTTTCAGATATTAAATCTAAATTGACCCCTATTAAAAGATCTAGGGCAGTCATTAGAAGAAAAATTACTCTTCTTTTCAAAAGCATAATGGACCTTTCTTCTGATGACGATGATAATCAGATTGTTTCTTTAAAGTTAGATGAAATAAAGCAGAAACTCGAAGATGTAAAATCTGTTGATTCTAAAATTGAAGAAGTTATCAGCAAGTCCTCTCTAATTGATCACGATCCATATGCGAAATGAAAAGTTGCTGTTACATATGAAGCCTCAAAATGACACATATTCCCCTTCTGCGCCTTCTTCTATAGCTTCTGGAGAGGGGGCAATAACGCGCTCTGAGATGCAAGATCTTTTTAAGAATTTAGATAGTCGGAAGCAGGAAATAAAAATTCCTGCTATTAAGTGTCAAGAATTTAAAGGAGAGGGTGATAGACACTCGTTCCGCTCTTTTTTGCTCTCGTTCCATAATATATATGGAACAAGAAAAGATGTTTCGGATGCTGCCAAATTGCAGTACTTAAAATCTTTACTGTCTGGCAATGCCCTAAAAGACATTGAACACTTACCTAATATTAATGACAATTTGGAGGTGGCACTTGACATTTTAAAGAACCTTTACCTCGATGAATCTTATATAGTCGATTCACTGTTTCATAAAATAGATACAGCTCCTCTTTTAGATAATCGCAATCTCGAAAAAATAAGAATGTTTATTTCAGAGATAAGAGCGTATCTCCATGAACTAAAAGAGTTTGGATTGGATTTTTTTGAAGAGTCAACTGCTGGCTGCAAGCTTGTGAGCCACTTAATTGTTGACAAATTGCCTATTGGGTTCCTACGAGAACTTAAGTTTATAACTCAGGCGGAGTATCCATCCATAAATGTAATTTTAAAAAATTATGGTAAAGTGTTAAAATCAATGGAAAAGGGGAAAGAAAAAAGTCAATCGACATTTAAAAAAGAAAAGAGCTCTGAACATCATAATCAGATGTTTCTCGAGCGAAAGTCTCCTAAATATTCGTGTAATACCTCATCCTCAAAGGAAAGTGTAAAATCTTCTAACTCGAGTAGCAAAAATAATGCGCGGAAAGTTAAAACGGATGGGTTAAAAAAAGTTGATGCTTTTACTGCTCATTGTAAATTTTGTGAAGGTAATCATTCGATGGTTTCCTGTGGGACATATTCTTCTCCTGAAGCAAGGAAAGATCGTTGTAGGGAGCTAGGTTTATGCTTCAGTTGCTCTAGTAAAAAGCATTTGGCCAATGAATGTCCTGCTAAAAAATATGGAATTAGTCACCCATGCGGGAAATGTGGAAAAAAGACGCATATTACAGCTCTATGCCGTTCAAGTGGTAGTAACAAAAATGTGTCACCTGGTGGCTCTTCACCACAAAATAGTAGCCGTTCAACAGACGTTTTTGGGAGAGCAGTTAAGATCATTACGATCCGTTGAAATAGAAATGGCTATATGTTGTGGAAGGTTTCAACGTCTACCAGTAAACATTGACCCTCAACTGGATATCAATTTTGAGGTCAGAGGCCTCATAGGAGCTATCCATAATATATCTCAAAATGGATATAATATTGCTGATAGTCATTATAAAGGTAAACATGGTGACAAAGTATCGAATATAGTAGGGTTAATAGGAATAGATGCTCTGCATCTTTTAAAACACATGAAAACAGTGAAATGTATTAGGGGCAGTGCCCTTGAAACGTGCCATGGGTACGTCCCATATGGGCCTGTTAAATCTTTTTTAACACCTACCCAGGAAGGAATAATCTTTGGAAAAGACCCTTCGTCAGGTAAACCTGTCAAACGATTTTGACATGAGGAAATAGTCCCCATGCCATCAAATATTAGAAAATCTGTCTCAAACGTCCCTGAGTATATAATCAACTTAGTGATAGAACCTAAACCATCTTATTTTGACCCGCTCAGACACACTCACGCTGAGTCAGATTTAGACTTAGGTCTGGAGAGTCTTTACAAATTAGAATCTCTAGGCATTAATGAAGAGCGAGACCAAGGTTCTATAGACGAAGTTTTTATTAAAAAATTTCACGAAGGGATTGAGTTTCGTGACGGAAAATACCACGTAGAACTTCCGTGGTTTAAGAATATCCTGGAACAGGTCCCGTCTAATCATCACATTGCCCTTGCAACAATGCAAAGAGTCAAGAAGAAGCTTACTGCTCAAGGATTAGTAGAAAGGTATAGGGACATATTCAGAGATTATAAAAAAGAAGGCATTATCGAGTCTGTGGAAGTAGAGCCAAAAGATTTCCACAAATTCATTTGGATTCCTCACAGACCAGTTCTAAAACAGGCTCTACAGATCACGACAAAAATTAGACCTGTATTTAATTGTAGTTTGAAGATAGGAGACAGTCCGTCTTTGAACCAGGCTTCTTATCCAGGGGTGGACTTAATCGCCTCCCTTTTCAAATTATTAATCGCTTTCAGAACGAACAAGTATATTGTCCTGTCTGACATATCGAAGGCTTTTCTTCAAATCCGACTTAAACTAGAAGAGGACCGAAATCGGTTTTGTTTTTTTTGGGAGGAAGATGGTAAGTTAATTACTTATCGCTACTCCACTATAATCTTTGGCTTGGCAGTCAGTCCCTACATATTAGGTGCTGTGATTCAGCATCATGCTAAGAAGTACCCAGACGATCTTTGTACCTCTCTCCTTCAAAATAATCTTTATGTTGACAATTTTATATATTCCTCCTCATCTGTTGAGGAACTGAAAGATATTTATCGAAAGGCCACTTTGCGCATGAGCGAAGGAGGTTTTAACTTGTGTTCATGGAACACAAATTGTCCTGAACTCAAAAGATTGTTTGAAGAGGAGGGTAAAATTGTTTCTCATCAGTGTGATGAGGAAAGGGTGTTGGGATATCTATACAACACAAGTCTGGACACTCTGAGCTTAAGTGACTTTGTTCTTGGAGAAGTCTCTACAAAAAGAGAACTTCTGTCCGAAATTTCTAAGATTTTTGACCCCCTTTCTTTATACCTTCCTGTTACCGTAAGAGGTCGTCTTCTTATGAAGAAAACCTGGGAGGTGGAAATGGGGTGGGATGACATGGTCACTCCTGAGATTAGAGATCAATGGAAGAAGTTGAGTAAGGATCTTCACTCTTTGAAAGAGATTTCTTTTAAAAGATCATCATTGGAGGTTAAAGACTCCAATGTAATCTATATATTCTGTGATGCAAGTTCTGTAGCGTACGGATTTGTTGTTTATGTTTCGTCCGAATCTGAAGGTCCTAAAATGCTATGGGCAAAGGGCAAAGTAGCACCCGCAAAAGGGAGAACTCTTCCCTGTTTGGAACTTTTATCAGTATTTCTGGCACTAAAATGTCTGCCTCAAGTACTAAGTAGTTTATCTGGAGTTAAGTTTAAAGAACTGAATATTTTTTCTGATTCCCAGATAACCCTCCATTGGATTCATAACAAAGGTATGAAGACCAAACAAGTATTTGTAAAAAATCGCGTACAAAATATTCACACAATGAGTTCAGAACTTAAAGAAAAATATTCTTTGAGTCCAAACTTCCTGTACGTTAGAACTGAAGATAATCCTGCGGATCTTCTGACAAGAGGAATATCTTTTAAAGAATTTCAAAAGAACTTGTCCTTTTGGACAAATGGACCAAAATGGCTAGCTCTGAATAAAGTTTATTGGCCTTCAACTGAGATAGAAACAGCATCGCCTGTATATGCTGTTATTCAAGGTGATAAGGAACCTCCTGTGCTAGATATATCAAGATATTCTACTTTACACAAAGTCTATCGAATAGTCTCTCTGTTATTTCAATTTGGTACAGTGAACAGAGGTGTGTCTGATAATCATGATGTGAAAGCTCGTCTTTATTGTCTGAGGACAATGCAAAGAGAATCCTTTGCAAAAGAGCTTAAATTTTTAGAAGAGGTGAAAAACAATTCATCTTTTAATGGCCAAGTCCCGGATTTGGTCAATAATTTGGACTTGTTCCTAGACGAAAATAATCTCGTCAGGAGTAAAGGACGTCTGTCTAGATGTAATTATTATGAATATGATGTGATGAATCCCATTTTATTGGCAAAAAGCCATCATTTAACCAAGTTGATAATCAGAGATGCTCATTTAAGATGCAAGCATCTGGGCATCCAGGCTACCCTTACAAATATTCGTCTACAAGGATTCTGGATCACATCTGCTCGTACCTCTATTAAAAACGTCTTGCAAGAGTGTATAATCTGCAAGAAATTTAATAATTTTGCATACAAGTACCCGCGCTTCACTAATTTTTCAAAGGCCCAAGTAAATTTATTCAGACCATTTAAGCACGTAGGAATTGACTACACAAAGCATTGGTGGGTAAAAGTAAAGGGCTCTAGTCCTGCCCAGAAAATGTTTATCATAATCTACACTTGTTTGAATATTCGTGCGATTTATTTGGATCTTGTTGATGATATGTCATCTAAATCATTCATACAGTCATTCCAGAGATTTGTAAATCGTTTTGGAGTGCCTGATTGTGTATACAGCGATAACGCTCGTTCATTTAGTCAGGGTACAGATTTTATAGAAACTTTTCTAGTATCGGAAAATGGAAGTGAGTTTCTAAGGAGAAATCAAATTGTTCACAAACGTATCCCTTTATATAGTCCGTGGACTGGAAGCATGTGGGAACGTTTGATAAGAGTGGTCAAAGATTGTCTATTCAAGACAATCGGTCGTTCTTCTTTAAATTATTTTGATTTTGTGACAATTTTGTCTGATATTGCTGATGCAATAAATTCGCGTCCCTTGACCTATACGTCAAGCGCAAATGATATTTTGCCACTCACTCCTAACGACTTCCTGAAACCGTTAGCAAAAACCGCCATGGTTCTACCGGGAGATGGATCAGATAGTCAGTTCTGGGATTCTTCCGTGGCTCCGAGAGAGCTTATGAAGTCTCTTAAATATTCATCTGTGAAATTTGAAGATTTCCGTACCCGATGGTACAACGAATATATGTTGAGTCTGAGAGAGATTGGTAGAGATCTCTATCAGACGAAATGGGTTAATTTAATCAAGAAAAATGATGTAGTCTTGATTAAGAGTCCAGTAAAGGAGCGTCCTTACTGGCAAATGGGGATAGTCGAGGATCTCATGTTCGGAGATGACAACAAAGTCAGATCTGTTCATGTCAGAACTCCAGGAGGAGCGATCAATTTATACCCTGTGAAGTATCTATATCCTTTGGAACTTTCTTTGACTCACAGTGGATCAACGTCAAATTTGAACGACGCCCCAGCCCCTCAGGCAACTTCTTCTTCTGTCGATATACCTGGAGGAGTTAATCCCCCTTCTTCGTCTGTGATAGATGCTGCAGGGCCCTCCACACCTATGAATAGTCGACCTGTGCGGAGGGCGGCAGAAGCCGCTAGGAAACATTTTCTTGTTTATGATTCCTCCGATTCCTCCGAAGAATCTGAATAGATAATCGATATCTATAGTTTTCTATTTGTAAATATGCTGGTATCTGCCCTAGAGAGGCCAGACGCCATCCCCCCCGGGGAAGATAATAAAATTATTACTAGTCGCTAGAAATTCTGGCAACAAAAAGAGGTCAAATGTTCCTGGAGGTTAAAGGTAGCTTGACTTGGCGAGGTTGCCATAATTTTCATTATCACTTTTGTTGTAGCTGCTGCTATGAAAGCAACCT
>JABUQX010005131.1:37500-45979 GCA_015478945.1 Trachelipus rathkii
TATATATATATAAAGATGGACTTTATTCATTGAGTATTATTGGAACCTTTCAAATATCTACTGTATATATAAATTTGAAGGTACATAAATTTTTTTTACTGTGTTCCGTGAGGTTGACGTATTTTTTGTTCCAATTTTTCTGAAAATTATTAATTTGAAGGATTTATTCCAAATTTGTGAGAATGATTATACCGTGTTAGCATTGCTGCAACATTTTAGTTTGATACTAGATAAAAATGTTTGTAGAAAGTGTCACAAAGAATGTGAAATTACCAAAATAGGAGAAAAGTTTTATTTTTATTGTACTAGTAAACATTGTGGCTCGAAGTATACTGTTTCTCCCAAATATTTTTTTTTTTTCAAATATTAGAATTTCCTACACTGATGCCCTTTTAATTATGTATTTCTTTGTACATAACGAAACAGTTTCAAGGGTAGTAACCTATTTAGATGTCAGTGAACCAACAGTTATAGATTGGTTTAATTTAATTGGTTTAATGTATATATATTATGGCCAAGCCTCTAGAAGAAGCCACAATGCCATATCGTCAAAAACTAACAATAGCTGACAGGGAAAAGGATACTTTTTTGGAATCCTGTAAAATTTTGGTTAGGAAATTTAACAAAAAAAAAAAAAAACAAAAAAAAAAAAAAAAAAAAAAAAAAAAAAATTGGCTTTTTTTGGGGGGGGAGCTCGAGCCGGCGGGGACGTAATAAAATATATAAATAATATATATATATATATAGTATATAATATATGATTATATATATTATATATATATAAATATAATATATTTATATATATATAATATATATATATATATATATATATATATATATTATTTGTAAAGGTATTACACGGCAATGTAGGGGGCTCGAGCCGACGGGGAACACAGGGGGGGACGTTTTCCATAACCCCGTAGGGGAGGGGCGGAAACCCCGCGCGACACCCAATACCAAATCGCGGGGTTCCGGGAGACCCTCCCCGGAGGGGGGGAAATAGTCCAACGCCCGAGTTCCCCGAAGGCCGATGAGACCCCGACTCTCTGCCATCGGTGCCGGTATACCCTTGGGTAATACTTTTTTAGTTAAAAAATAAAAACAAAATTTACTAGAAAGTCTATTTATTTTAACGAGTAACGTATAAAAAGTACCAGCATTCCAGCAATGTATTCCTTTTCCCGGTAGCTGTTGTAGTTTTTGAAATATGGTTGTGGCCTCTTCTAGAGCTGATATATATATATATATATATATATAATAATATATATAATATATATTATATATTATATAATATATTATATATATATATATATATATATTATAATAATAATATATATATATATAGTAAGGTAGTATAAAAAAACGGGGATACCACCACACTGCTCCTTCGGTCGCAAATATGCTGGTAGACGCTTCGCTCCCCGTTTTACATACTACTTGTAAAGGTTTGTTTGAGGGAGTGAAGTTGGAAAGATATTTCGCTCGGAGATGTCCCGGAAGACGCTTCGCTCCCCGTTTTACATACTACTTGTAAAGGTTTGTTTACGGGAGTGGAATTGGAAATTGATTTATAATAAAAATTTCTTAAACAAATATGGAAATATTGTGTTCATTACACAAACACGAAACTAACGAAAATTGTAAATCGTGTAATTTTTTTAAAAATATTGAAATAAATAATAATAATTCTAAGTATTATTATGAAGCTTCTCATTCACAATATGCGCAAAATAATAATAAACCATTAAAATATTCACCAAGAATATATTTAGAGAAAGTTATTGAAAAATATTACAAAAACAATGAAGATATAAAGAAGAATTATGATAAATTATTAAATCTCAACGATGAATTAGAAGAGACATTTCAACAGGAGATAAAGAATTTCAAAAGAAAAAATTCATTTAATGTTCATTTTAAAATTTATAAATTACTACAATTATGTGGTGTCAAATGTAATATATCTGATTTTCAGAAAGTTTCTAATAAAAGAGAAATTACATTAAATGAATACAATGAAATGTGGAAGAAAATATGTGAGATTAACAAATGGGATTTAATCAAGTAAAAAGGATATGAGCATTATATTTAAAAATTTTAAATATAATTTTTTCCTTTTATTTTTGATTCAGTAAATATTTTACTAAGGATATGTAACCGATCAAGGTTTTTAAATGATTTTCAAAATTCTTCAATATTTTTTCTCTTGAAGGATTTTACATCTAAGAGTTCTTTAATTCTATCAGTATCTACATTCCTCTTATGTTTATTACTTTTTTCATGAATTTTAAAATTCATAATAGTTGTGATGACAAACTTTACAGTAATTCATATTTATTATTTTTCCATCATCTGAATCATCATCTGAATCATCATCATCTGAATCGTCATCGTTTTCAAATACTGGTCTTTTAATCGATTCATCAGCTAGCTTTTTTATTATTCCTTTTTGAATATCTATATAGTCATTAATTTTTTTAAAAAGATCTTTTAATTCTTCGATATCATTACTTGTAATGATATCTAAATCTAAGAGTTCTTTTATTCTTTCAGTATATACCTCATTAATTTTTGAGAGTTGATTTTGTAAAGCGTTCATTTATTATAGAGAAAAAAAAAGATTTTGATTACTTACAAAAATCTTATATCATGATATTTTCCACCCTGATATTTCATTTGAAAATTGTTCTCGTTGAAAAGTTTAATTTGATTATCGTTTAATTTATTCACATATCTTTTTGGAAGAAATACATTAGTATTCTCATCTTCTCCTATACGTAGAGTAGCGATGATTGATGGACCATATCTTGTATCTACTTTTCTTAATTCAACAATATCATAAGGAGCATCCTTAATTAAATCTGACAATTTTGTAGTATGTGAAAAATCAGATGTATAGTTCAAAATATTTAAAAGCTCTGATTTGTTTTCCATCTATTTATTATAGAGGAAAAAAAGTTTATATTGTTATGATAAATTATCTCCATAGTTTCTTTTTATTTCAGGATCAGTATTATCAGAACTATATACTACATTTCCAAAGTCATCGCTTATAATAATATTTTTCATCTCTTTATTTTTTTCTTCAATGTCGTTATTAATTTTTGCTGAAGAAGCAAGTTCATAAATATTTGTATCATTTTTATTCTCAATCTCATTAAACTCAACCGTCTCAAGAGGTTCATCTCCTAACATAATATTTTTATTAATAAAGTTATACCCTACAAAAACTTGAACAACATGCATTTTTACATTATTAGTATCAACGTTTGATTGAATCTGAAAAACATCTCCTTCATTCAGACGAAGATCGTTAACTCTGATTTTGTTAAAGAATTCATCTTGATATTTGTCTAAAGCTAAGGGATATTCATTTCCGTTAATTAACAATTTTACTGATATATGTTGATTTATATCTTGCGAGGTTAATATAACTGTATCAATGAATCCTTCATAAGGCATAACATAACCAGTTTTCTCAGAAGCACCTCCTTTCATACCGAATACGAATGGGAACTTTCCTGATTCTAATTTTGAATTTGTTTGAAAAATTATTGTTTCGTAAGCACATGTTTCTTTTTTAAAATTATTTATATTTTCACTAAGAGTTGAAATCTGTTTATTAATCGTTTTTAAGACGTTTTCAAAACTATCTTTTAACAGAACGTTATTATGCATATGAGTTGAGATTTTATTTCTTCAACAAACTTTTTAATATGATCACCTTCAGATTGTAATTCAGTTATTGATTTATTCATATTTCCCGTCTGTTTTAACATTTTATCAACCTTACTTCTTGTTTCTTTCACTAAATTATCTGTATAAATTTTTGTAGTAACGTCGTTTTCTTCTCGAGGATTAGCCGCATTTGCAAGCCTTTTATTTTCGATATCAAAATTACCTTCCTCATCTAAATATTTAAATCCAATTCCTGACAGTCCTGGAGGTCCTGGAGGACCTCGAGGACCTCGCGGTCCTGGTGGTCCGCTTCTTGTTAGAGGTCCTTCACCAAAGTTATTAACACTCATTTATTTTAGAGAAAAAAAGTTCTTGTAGAATTGAGTGAAAATTTAATTTCAATACGGTTACTCCGAAAAGAACGAATAAACACAAATGACCGCAAATAACTTCATTCAGTTTTTGTATTTGATACGTTGAATAGACAATATCGCATTGTATATAATTTTCAAATTCAGTCGGAGGTTGAACACCGAATGAATCGAAATAATAGCATAAGTTATTACAATTCTTAAACCAACATGTCCAGTGAGTTCCTGAACCTTAATTGAATCCAAATTTAAGATTCCACATTCCTTTTTATTAGATTTTTTTGGAAGAGCATCTCTCATATAAATTCCTTCAAAGTTTGGAATTTTAAGCTCATTAACGTATTTCATAAGATCATATTGACTCAACGCTTTCATCGGAATATTCAACTTTTGTATGGTTTTAAAAATAAACCCTCGCCAAGTTTTTCGACGAGGGTATGGCTTTAAAAAAAGACCTTTTCCATTTGTTTTCTTTTTTCCATTTGAAGGTTATGCTTTCTAGTCTTTCCTAATTGCTTTTGTGGCTGTTTTTTTATTGATTTAGTTTTAGCATGCGCAGCTCCACCGAAGAAGAACTATTGCATTGCAGCCCTATAAATTGGAAGCGTTTTTATAGACTCCTCATGTTTTTGCAAAGGTGTTATTGTGATACTGTCTTAATTTTAAAATTAATGTATAATCCTTTTAAAAATTTAGCTTTTTGAGTTAGAGTTAGGAGAAGAGATGTTTCCTTTATCCTTTGGATTGATTCTAAATCGAATATTCGGGAATTTTTTATTTACTTGCTTTGTTTACCTTCTTTACCTGATTCGGTTGTAGATATACGCTTTCATTTGTTGTACGTCATCTTATTTAGAAGAATAAAAGTTTATTATATTAAAATTTTATATACTAATTTTTTTCCTTTGTTTATTATCGTAAATTTAAAGGGGGTGGGGATACGCTGTGGCCCCCCCTTCTTCGTTAAACTAGAAAATATCCAAGGTGGGATATTCGCTGTGGGCCCACCTTCTCGATTAAACTAGAATAATATAACAAGGTGGGATACGCTGCGTATCCCACCTTCGTATAATTATAATTTTTTATATATACTACTTTTTTTATTTTTTTAAATATTTTTAATCAACAAGGGTCGTGTTTCCCCATCCCTTGTGTAATTTTTATTATTTCTATATTTTATTAGAAGCTAATTGAGTTTTTCTCTTCACACCTCTGAGCATTACTCTAAGCATCTACTTTATTTGTCATACCTTTTGAACAATTTTTCAGTATTATGTATTTTTTCTACATGATACATATCCTCATTTATTTAAGAGAAAAAACTAATAAACGATATTCATTTTATTTCCATCAGATTGTAGTTTCACAAGTCGATCTGATAATACTAAATGGCATAGCTTTGTAGGTTTGATTATATTTTTCTTAAAAAGTGCTCTTATTTATATATCTGTAACTGAATTTTTATTTTTTCAGATTGTCTACTTACATCAAATACTAGTAATGGATACAAATTTTGATATTCTATTAAACTAATAGAACAATTTTCTTTATTAAGTATATGATTAGAATAATCTGATAGCATTTTATAAGCGGTTGTATAATAATTCTCATTAAAATCAAGTCGAAGATCCATTTCTGGATATCTTTCGCTATTTAACTGAACAAAAGCGTTAGTTATATTACAATGATTAAATATACCTCTATTCATAATTTGATTATCACCATTTGTTTCTTGAAAAGCTAAAATTATAAATCGAGGTTTCTCAGATCCGGCTGTAACATTTAATCTCCAATCGAATTGTTGTTGTCCTTGATTTACTTCTATAGATTCACACTGTCTATTCAAAAAATTAATATTTAAAGTAACTTTATTTTGAATATCTTTATACAGTTTAATTGAATATTCATCTGTAAGTGTTACGTGTGGGATTCTCCATACTATTCTCGATAAAATAATTTTACCATCAGGAACTTTATAAGTACCATCATCGTTTTTATCGGACGATTTTAATATAACATCATTATCATCTTCTTTTCTTCTTAATGTAAGCTGATGTTTTATGCCATAAATTACTTTATCATAATTTTCGCAAAATCCAAATATATGACTTAATGGAATAGCTACACTAAAATTTCCCGATGAGTTCTTAAATAAGTATTTGTGTCTCTCCATATATCCAGAATTATTAATTTTTGGACATACTTTATCACATTTATCAGGTGACCACATAAAATTCATACCTTCTAAATAATTGAGAGGATATGTTAAAAAGTCCTTTCATAGTTGATGCTTGTCCAGGATTTGGATATTCTTCCATACTTTTATTTCCAAGTTGATATTCAACTCTTGAAAATAAATACATGATTCCGTTATTAATTAAATTTATATATAATTCTTTTCCTGATCCAGTTCCAGTTCCAGGTTGATCTTTTTCAAATGTTGATCCATCTTCTTTTTTTAAAGATCCCTCGATATAAATATAACTTCTAGAAGGTAGTAAAAATTCATCCTGATTTTGAACTGATATTCTTATATCACTAGGTGTATTTAAATCAACTCCTGTATAAGGTTCATATTCTTGATATTCAAATCTTTTAATTGAATCATCTATTTCTGATGATTCCTTCCAATTTAAATTATACTCCATTTATTATAGAGAAAAAAAGTTTATGTTGATTTTAAATGTAATCGAATAGTTATTTCTTCTCCTCGAAGATTTAATGGTTTATGATATTGATCAGTAAGCCAAATATGAATTAAATTAACAGTTGGAATTGTTATCGGTAGATATACTACTGTATTAGGTCTCTCATTTATTTTATAACCGGGAGGAACATCGGGAAAGAAACTATACAAAATTGGTTTTTGATGTCCATTAAGATAAGAACCTTCTATAATATCACAATTAACTAAGATAGAATTTACTGGTGAAATATTAACAATGTTTTCACTTTCATGTTTTCCAATGCCTTCATTCAATAGCATCCCTACTAAATCCTAATAGATTTTTAAATGACTTTTCATTGAAATATATAATAAAATTAGCCTTCCTAACATGAATAATACATTTCATAGTTATGTGGTTTGCTTCAATACTGAATGCTTCTGAATGCTTATTTTTAACAAGATGTTCTTGAATGTAATTGTTAATCGCTTTGATTTCATAAGCGCTCCTGTTGGAAATAATATTTCAAAAATTTTACTGTTATATTCATATGCAAATTTATTATTTGATTCATCAATATTTGGTACTGAATTATAACGTATTATTATTTAATAACGCTATTTCTGTGTTTTACCTTTTCTAATTATTAAAGAGGGTAAAAAATTATTTTAAAATCAGATGTAAATTACTGATAAAAAGCTCATCTTATTATAGAGAAAATTCTTTAATAGATTTTAAATTATTCTTGTAATCAAATAATACTAATCCTTATACAGTTCATCATTAATGAGCTTGTACTCATTAATTACTTAGTATTACCCGATTGAATTTCTGAAAATAATATTCTATGTTTATTAACAAGCTCATTAGGATCTGAAGGTAAAAATTTAAATCCCGTACCTGATATTTCAGGTACGTCTCCTACACTAGCTCTTCGAGGAGTATCTCCAACACTGCTTCTTCTTGGTGTTCTTACTTTCTGACGTAATTCTGATTTTAATTCATCAAGCAATTTATATTCATCATATATTGGTTTAATAAACATCTTATATTTATCACCCTTATTCGATTTAGCAGTACTTCCATCGTATCTAAAAAACGCTTTAGTTTGAATCATTATTTTCTTATAATTATTATAGTCATTTACGGAAACTTCTCCAGGACTTTTCAAGGTTAGAAGTTTCCATAGACCTTCAGTACCGATGTATTGGGTTTTATCAATAATTAAATTATTACCATCAATTTTGACTGTTGCGTTACCTAATTTAAAATCATCACCTCCTTCAGTCATTTTAATACCGAATGCGTTGTCATATTTATTAGGATAATAAATTACTTTCATATATTTTGCTGCTATTTTTCCTAACTTTGTAAAATTATATCTAGGAGAGCTAGGTGATGCTGATACTTCTTCAATAGCTAAAGGAACTTGACGTGAAGTAAGAGTTGGTAGTGTTGGTTGAGTTCAATTATTACTTTTGATGCGTATTATATCTTTAATCGGTTTCAATTAATGGTTTAGTGTTTAATATTTTCTTGATGGATATCTTGTTCACCTAATTTTTCGTTTAAAAATCTTTTCTGAAGTTTCTTTCTAATATTTACCAAATCAGATTTTTCTTTAATATTAACATATGCCATTTATTATAGAGAAAAAAACATCAAACATCAAACAGTTAAACATCAAACATTAAACAGTTAAACATCTAACCGTTTCACGTTCTATATTTCCGTTAAGTCTTTTTCATTTATCCAAGATGTTGT
>JABUQX010005132.1:0-2500 GCA_015478945.1 Trachelipus rathkii
ATATTATTATTATATATAAAGAAAGAAAGATATATTATATTATTATTATTATTATTATTATATATTATTATACATATTATTATTATTATTATTATTATTATTATTATTGTATATAACATATATTACATACATATTATTATTATTATTATTGTTACAGCAGGCTCGTATATATATTATACGTTATTATTATACATATTATTATTATTATTATTATTATTATATTGAGTTATTATTATTATATATATATTGATATTATTATTATACAATATTATCTATTTAAAATACTTATAATATATTACATATTATTATTATATTATTATTATTATTATTATTATTGTTACATTATTAATATAATATTATATTATACTATTATTATATATTAGAAGAAAGATAAAGAGAGTATATTATTACATTATTACATATATTCATTTATTTCCACAATAATTATTAAATGTTATATATTATTATTATTATTATTATTATTATTACATATTATTACATATATTATTATTAGTATTTGATGAATATTATAATATATATTATATATATGTATTATTATTATTATATATTATTATTATTATTATATTATATATATTATTATTGTTATATATATATTATTATTATTATTATTATTATATTATTACATATTATTATTATTATTATTATTATTATTATTATTATATATATTATTGAAGAAGAAGTTATTATTATTATTATGACATTATATATATATATATATATATATATATATATATTCTCTTTTTCCAGAAATTGCTTATGTATTTATTATTCAATAATAAAAAGGTTCAATACTTTTATAGATAACTTTAATTAATTAAGTTCAACATCCTTAGAAAAATCATGTCAGCTAAACCAAAATCGAAAACACCTTAAGTAAATGAATATTTTCCTTGCTCTGAAGACAAAAAAAAAAGCACTTGCATTTGTCAATATTTCGCTCTCATCAAGACATTGCTGCAATTGGTAAAAAGAAAAGTGAAGCAAAAGCTGTTTAGGAAAAACCTTTATTTTCAAAAACTCGGACTAAAGTGGATACTTTTATCAACGGTCGAAAACTTGTTCTGTCTATGTCAAGTGAAAAATTCAAAATACAATTGATAATTATAGTTGATTAAGTTTTTTGCAAGACCAGGATTTAAAGCACTGTGTGGAGACAGCTACGAAACTAGATGTCCCTTAAAGACCGGGAAAATATTCGTTAAATAGTTCTAGAAGAAGCGGATAAGCAAAAAAATAAACTTAAAAATTGCTTAAAGGGACGCTTCGTGCATTTAAAAATGGATGCTTGCTTGCACAAGGGAAAAGCTAAATTTGTTTGTTATTAATGTTGGATATGTGGACGAAGATAAAAACAGTATTACTATAACGTTAGCAGAAAGAGATACCAAATGGCAACATTTCAGCGAACATATCTAAGAACTTGTTATTGACGCTTTAGAAGAATTCGAAATAATAAGAGGCAAGTAATTAGCTTAGTTACGGAAAGCGCATCAAACATGATCAGTACGTTTGAAAAATTAAACAAGGACAATGAGGATGAGGAACAGGAAGCTGATAAATGTGAAACTGATTTTATTGAATGTTAAAAAGAAGAAGTAATAGTTGTTTTCAGAATGAACTTGATGAAACTATGATAAAACAATGTTCCGATGGCGTTAACATTGCACACATGAGATGTGGAGTTTATTTATTAACAGTGCGTGATGGTCTCTACAATACTCGTACAGTAAATCTTATAAGCAAGGCGAGACAATTAGCAAAATCAGCACTTACACAAAAATTAATGGAAGTTCTAAAATGTCAAGCGGGAAAGTGGCAATCTTAGATCAAGAGACAAGATGTGAAAGTATATGTCTTACGCTCGAATGACTATATTATTATGATGACAGCCGGTACCCCTGAGCTTTCTCTCTCCGATAGTCAGTGGGAACAAATCGAAACCCTCAAAATATTATTAAAACAACCATACTTGCAGCATTAAAGAATTCAATCAGAAGACTTGACCGCAGGAAAATTTTTATAAAGAAGGTATTTTAGCAAATGACAAAAAAATTAAATGCAAAGAAGAGAAAGAATGTTAACTGAAAATAAAATATTTTTCCTTCAGAACTGAAGATTTGATATTAAAAGCTAGGAATGCACCTTGTGAACTAGTACTTAAAATGAATAACACTATCGAACAGAAATCTAGGTAGGATTCAGATGGTTCGGCAGTTTCAGGAATCCTCCCTTGTGGTACGTTGTCAGATGAAGATGAAGAAGCTAAATTTGACAAACAATGGGACCAATTGGAGCATAGAGAAAAGCCATTGAAAAAAGACAATCTACCTTTTAAAGACCTTCAACCTAAAATCCTCTAGAAAATACAAAGTAGAATTCCATATGGCACTAATTGAAATAATGAAAATCGAACGAAAATCATAGCCAACATTTAAAGAGGCATTTACTAGCTTGCACAATTACAATTTTTGCCTCCTAG
>JABUQX010005132.1:7500-12500 GCA_015478945.1 Trachelipus rathkii
GAGAAAATCTGCAAACCACTACCTGATTGTGAGAAATTACCCGTTATAAATTTCGAAACAATTTAATTAGATGAAATCAGTGGAAATAAAACTGGTCTTAGTAAAGACCAACAGTACCTTCTGGATATTGTCAGAGCAATCCAGACAGGACAATATGCTCTAGAACAGGCTGTAAGAGATCTTGGACCTCTTAGTCACTCCCGATGGCTGACATATACAAACCGGCACTTATGGTTGTTTATATCCCAAAGAATTCCTACAAACAAATGAAGATATATACTGGTATATAACGTCTGGTTCGACATTAAAATATATCAGTCAGTGAAATATGGTCCTAAACACATCGTTAAAGTTGTTCAAGCAATGAGACATTTGCCAGACGACATTAAAAGAATCATCGATCCTGTGATTGAGAGAAGTGCGTCCTTCCGTCACCCAGAGAACATGTTGATAGTGGACGATAGTGGATGAGAGACAAGACACACGAGAGTTGGGTTACAGGAGGGTACTAAAGGCAAGAACTCAAAATCCGAATAGGAAGTCTGTTAGAACTTTTACGACTCCTTCAATAAATTTTGATGCCACGGACTATAGTGAGATGATAGATTGGACAAAATGTAAGCTGTTGCTCCCTCCAATGATGGTAAGCTTGACAACAGAGACCATTTCGTTAGTTCTGCAAAATAAAACTGCCTGAGTTTGATTTTTCAAATTTTGCTTGTCATACCCAAGCTGTTGAAAGATCCGTCAAACTTGTTACAGAGTCTGCAGGAAAAGTGTGCTGACAAGAAAAGAGAGAGATGGCTACATTAGAGAAACTTTGCTCTCAACATCTACAATGTCAAAATTTGATCAAAAATCTGAATTTAAGACAATATTCTTGACTAAATCAACATAATTTAACACATCCTAATTGGTTGGGTGGTTGGGTAGGGTGGTGTGGGTGGAACTCGAATTCCAGCTGGATCATTTCATAAAAAAAATTGAGAAATTGGCGAAGAGCTGCAAAATGATTAACTCTTATCAAAACAGAATGTATAAAAATTACTCACATTAACAAATTATTAAGAAGATGACCTTTATAATACCACAATGCGTCTGTTTAAAAAACCTTAAACCTCTAAATTTTCACCTAAATTCAAAATTGTATGCCTTTTGCGCGAGCTCAAAATATAGCGCATGGTTTTTAAAAATCATTTTCTGTCATAAGGCAACTAAAATGAAATACTTAGACACTATTAAAAGCCAAAACGCGTTACCTGTATATTTTGAGCGTGAATGTAAAATTTGGTGTTATTGTCATTTTTTTAAAACTATAGGCCTTTTGCGCGAAATGAAGATCAAAAATATGATTTTCTTGCATTAATGTTTAGTTGATTAGCAAACAAATACGCAAATTTTGTGCTCTATTAGAATACGCCACTAGAAAAATTGATTTTTTCGACCCACCCTTATATATATATATATATATATATATATAGAGTAGTATATATATAGATATATAGATATATATATATATATATATATATATATATATATATATATATATATATATATATATATATATATATATATATATATATATATATATATATATATACAGAGAGAGAAGAATATTAAAACCTGTAGAAGAGTTTTTTATTTTAAATTTCAGATCACTATTAGCTTTTATTGTTCACGCAAGTAATAAAAAACATCAACCGGGGGTCTAGGAATAAGTCTTACAAGCTACACTACTTGTGATTGCCTGTTGGTCTTTTATGACGTCACTGCTGAGGACCAGTGAGAGCTTAGGAATGACGTCATCATATTGATGACATCATATTTAGTTTTTTGTTGTTGTTTATTGTTGGTTTTGGTTGCATTATTTTTTGCTATTTTTTAATGTCTCGTGCACACACACGCACAAACTATATATATATATATATATATATATATATATATATATATATATATATATATATATATATATATATATATATATATTATAGAGTTATATATATATATATATATATATATATATATATATATATATATATATATGTATATATATATATATATATATATATATATATATATATATATATATATATATATATATATATATATATATATATATATATATATATATATATATTTATTGGATGTATTTGAACCAATCATCTCTTCGTAATCGTTGTTTATTATATTATAGAATATAGGTCGAAAATAGAATATCTCCTTCGGGTATGTATAATTTACATGTACTGATCCCTTTGAATACTGGAATGCTCAATAAACTATGAAGTTATTTCCACAAAATGTTTGTTCAGATATGACTTAAAGCAGTAAAGCAATAGTGCATGCCCAGCTGGGAGGGGGGCTGGTGTGGGGTGTTTGCGCTACTGCTTTGTTGACTTACTGCGTTAGAATTAATAAAAAACATGTTTTCAATAAAAAATATTTGTTTGGAAAACATAAAATGTTTAAAAACCATTTAATAATGAAACAGATTTCCTATAAGTAAATAAAAAATTCATTTTAAAATAAAACGTTGTACTCAACGTTTTAAAAAACGGGTTATATGAAAAGAAATTAAAAATACAAATGGAGTAAACAATTTACTTAAAGTGTAATGGCTAAATGTAATATAACTTCACAACTGGAATATCTACGCTTTCCAGCGCCAATATTGTGCCTGCGGGCGCACAAGTAGGTTTTGCGCAGGGTCTAGCCTACGAATGCTCGCACACAAGTTGGGCCACCAAGCAACCAGTCTAACAAAATAGGTCTGGCTATGACTACTACTACTACTACTACTACTACTACTACTACTACTACTACTACTACTACTACTACTACTACTACTACTACTACTACAAAAACTACTACTACAAAAACTACTACCACTGTTACCACTGTTAGACATTTAAGATCTATGTATTCGATCTCAACACACTTCCTTGCATAGGGTTTGATCTAACGTACATTAGGCAAGTAGAAAGCAAGTTTTGATTTAGGAATCGCACTACTATGACTCACATTCCTCTCCATCACTATTCTGCCTCCCCTCAAGAGCCGGTCAACCTTTTTCTCGGACTTCAACTCCTTCAACTGCTAGGTGCTATGTACTTTGTTTCTTTTTCGGCGAGACCCCTTTCTGGGGGACTCTCAGGCACCCCTGGGGGTTTTGAAACCCTCAAAATCAAGTTATTTGAGTTCGAAAACATAGGGAAATGTATCTTGCTCGGTCTATTATATGTTGGTATACAGATTTCAAATCTGGCTACGGGTCCGAAGCCTCTTCATGATCCGCAGCATGAACCAACTAAGGCTCCGAGCTTACCCAAGCCTCATAATCCTTCACTGAAGCCTGTCGGTAGCTTACTTTCCATATAGCTAAGACTATATCCAAGTTTATGGTTATGAAACTTCAGCTTCGTTGCGGTGCCGCCATAAGCTATATGTGGTCTAAGTTTGAAAAAGCTCCGAAAATTATTTTCACCTCAAGTTGGGAGAGCCTATATATATATATATATATATATATATATATATATTATTGGATATATATATATATATTGTTATATAGAGTATATATATAGATAGATATATATATAATAATATATATATATATATATATATATATATATATATTAGAACGAAAGAGAAAAAAGATAACTTTACATAACTAAGCTAAAATAAAGGAGAAAGGTCGGGACAAAAGAGATAACAAAATTGACAAACAACAACAACAAAAAAAACCATACCATAAATAAACGACAATACTAAAATATGACTTCATCATGTTGATGGAGTCATGCCGTGGCTCTCAGTGTGTGTGTTTGCACGCGTCATCAAACAACAACAAAAACAACCTAAACCAACAACAGAAATTGAAATATGACGTCATCAATGTGATGACGTCATTCATAAGCTCTCATTGGTCCTCAGCAGTGACGTCATGAAAGTTTAACAGCCAATCACGAGCAATGTAGCTTGTAAGACATATTCCTAGTCCCCCGGTTGGTGTTTATTACTACTTACGCAATCTCAATAATTCTTATAAATGTGTTTACGATTATTTGTCGTTTATAGTTTCATTACTATTATAATATTTGGAAAGTGTTTAAGAAGATTTCTATTATTTTCATATCCTCATTTTATTAATAAAATAATTAGTATATTTAATGCCAATAGGATATATGAACTCTGCTAATGCTTCTAATGAAATAATTGTTACCAGAGAAAACCCTATTTATAGTTGCATCCTTTTCGTAGATTCAAAATGTTTATATAATACAAACAAAATGCAATGGAATAAATCAAGATTCTTTATAGTAAAAGTTATTTTTATTAAAGGATTGTTGCTATTAATATGACCATGGCAGAAGTAACAAAATTATTGAAAACTGTTGAGTCTCTTGCTCTATCAATTAAATAAGGATGCAACTTTTCAACATATTGGAAAATAAAGAACTCCATTGGAGTGTTCTCTCATAGGGATGAGTTTGAAATAGTTCTAGATGTGTCATTTGAACCTTAGGCCTAGTTAAGACAGAAACATAGAAGTATATTGATAATTTAAATATGATGATTACAAAATAACCAATAGAAAATGATCTTAAAAAAATATTGAAAACAGAGGAAACTTTGTTTTGCATTCTCTAAGTGATGTTTAATATTTATTCATTAGACTGTGATATGAATAAAAAAAAAACTTGTTTAGGATGCAGATATTTCTTGTCTGCTTCAATTAGAAAGACAGCAGAGAACAGAGGCCACTTGAAATGACCTGATATAAACAAAGGTCAACTGCTACAAATGTTTTTGAAGGATTTATATCCATTTTGAATAATTTTTTGCAAAATAAAAAGAATAATAATGTAATGAACATTAGAAACATTAGCAAAAGGATTGTATGAAAGATCTTTGATAAAAAAAAGAAAGAAGGAAAATAAATATTAAAAAACAGAATTGACAGAAGCATCATTAATAGTAGAAATTTGTACAGAAATTTATTT
>JABUQX010005132.1:17500-35000 GCA_015478945.1 Trachelipus rathkii
TATGATATTATATATATATATATATATATAGTTATATATAGTATATATATATATATATATATATATATATATATATATATATATATATATATATTATATATATATATATATATATATATATATAACCCTTACCTTTAAATTGAAATAGTTATCTGTATGAATGGATTGGTTGGAGAGTTCTTAATAAAATTAATTAAAAATTTTATTAAATACTAAAATTCTAGTATTTGTACGTACCTTTTAATAAAATTACTGCTTTCCATAAACACTTCTTTCAAATGATTATAAATTTTTCAATATTCACTAACCTGAAAAATTAATATATAAGATAGTTAGTAGTATATATATATATATATATATATATATATATATATATATATATATATATATATATATATATATATATATATATATATATATATATATGTTTTTAATTGTTGTCTTTTTTTGAGATTATATATATATTATATATATATATATATATATATATATATATATATATATATATATATTATATATATATATATTATATATATATATATATATATATATATATATATATATATATATATATATATTAGCAGTTATATGTTATTTATATATATATATATATATATAATACACTGAATTTAATTTTTTATTTTCATTTTATTTTATATATTTATAATCTTCTTTCAGGAATAAAAAATTAAATTGGCCATGAAAGGTTAGATAAAAAGGACAATTTTTATGAACAAGTGTAGAAATGTGAAATTATAATCATCTACTATACCCTCTCTCACTACATAACTGGAATTATATATATATATATTGTTGTTGTTGATATATATATATATATATATATATATATACATATATATTAGTTACATGTTGAAGAAGAGATATGATATACATAGGTTATTATTGGTTATTATTATATATATATATATATACATATTATATATATTATATATATGTATGTATATAGTTATATATTATATATATATATATATATATTATTATATATATTATATTATATATATATATTATATATATATATATACAGTTACATAAATATAGATATAATATATATATATATATATATATATATATATATATATATATATATATATATATATATATATATATATATTATATATATATATATATATATATATTATTTATATTATATATATATATATACAGTAGACACCACCACTCAACACAAAGGACCATAAAAGGAGGAAAAGGAAAGCAGCAAAATACAACTAAAGCAAATTACGAAGATGAGAGACGTGGCTTTAAAGTGAGAGAGAGATTAAATTGAGTAGGAAACACAGAAGATGGAAGAGAATTCCACAGAACAGAGGTGGCAGGAAAGAAGGAGGCACCGCAGCGAACTAGTCTGGAGTTGCTAATATCAACAGAAAACTCATGTGCCGACACAGCACCCCTTGTGCTACGAGGGCTTCGTAAAGGTGGTGGCACGCGAGTGGAAAGTTCCCTCGAGCACTTGCCGCTACGGTACCTGTAGAAAAGAGACAAAGCACCAACATCGCGTTGCAAAGATAGAGGGTCAAGTGAACTGGAAAGTACAGGACAGTTTATAATCCTTTTTGCCTTTGACTCGACCCTATCCAAAAGCCGGGTGAAACCTGAGCCCCCCTAGATACGAGAGCAGTACTCCATACAAGGGCGGATGAGAGAGACCCTTGTATAACTGGATTAACTGTGAGGAGGAAAAAAAGTCTCGCAGTCGTAACAGTTTCTTTGAGGCCGCCTTAGTAACCGTTGTGATTTGAGGTTTCCAAGACATTTTTTTTGTTTATATTAAGGCCAAGGATGTTTATATTGTCAACAGGAGAGACGAGAGAACCGTCGAAAGAGATAGGAAAGTTAGAAGGTGTCTTAGAGAGGGAGATTTGAAGAAGTTGGGGTTTTAAAGAATTAAATTTCACAAAGTTGAGACGACCCCACCCGGAAATTCTATCCAGATCAGCGAGAATAGAATCGGAAAGATTAAGACGAGAGGCAATTCTAGAAGTAAAAGAAGGAGCAGAATTGAAATGAGTTGAAGAATGAAGGGTCGAGTCATCGGCACATGAGTGGATAGAGTTAGATGTGCAGACGAGATCACTAATGAAAAGCAAGAATAAAGTAGGAAATAAGACAGAACCCTGAGGAACACCACTATTGACAGAAAAAGAAGAAGAAGTCGCCCCATCAAAAACAGCCGATATTGAGCGATTTGAAAGAAAGCTAGACATAAGTAAGCAAAGAGAAGGAGGAAATCCAAAGGAGGGGAGCTTTGAGAGCAGTGACGTGTTACCCGGTCAAATGCTTTGATATGTCAAGCGCCACCACGCAAGTCTCCCCGTAGTTCCTGAGGGCGGAAAACCATAAATCTGTTAGATAGGAAAGTATATCAACAGTAGACCTCGAGCGACGAAAGTCGTACTGGCGATCGGAAAGAAGGGAATGAGATTCCAGATGGTCTAAGAAGCGAGAGTTGAGATCTTAGAGAGAATACAAGTTAGAGCTATAGGGCGATAGTTAGAAGGATCAGAGCGGCTTCCTTTTTTCGGAATAGGTTGGACATATGCGCGCTTCCAACACTGAGGGAAAGTGCTAGTGTTGAGGCATAGAGAATATAGTTGAACGAAGGGCGGGGCCAGCACGGAGGCAAACTCCCTCAAAACCCGGGGAGGAATGCCATCCGGGCCACCCGCCTTCTTAACGTTCATAGATTTCAGGAGCCCATGCACCCAATCAAATGTAATCACGGGCAAAGGCATAGGACACCTGAGAAGAGAAGGAGAAGGAGAAGGAAAAGGAATGTTAGAATCGTCCAGGGTTGAGTTAGAGAAAAATAGGAGGCCTAAGAGATTTTCCTTTTCAGTTGGAGAATTAGCAACAGAACCATCAGATCGAATAAGAAGAGGAAAGGTAGATTTACAGAAGTTGTTGGAGATGTTTTTGGCAAGAGGCCAGAAAGATTTGTCAGTAGGAGAACCAAGGAGGTTTGTGCACTTTCACTAGATTTTAAAGCCCGTTTTGTTTCGTCGTAGTGAGTATCCCTGCAACGATTTCTAGCTGAAATGAAAATGAGCGAGAGTGATAGGGGAACGAGAATTTTTCCACCCCCGATACGCACTGTCTCTAGTCTGAATGGCCAAAGAACAAGTACGATCGAACCATGAATTATGAGGAGAGAAAGATTTAGTCGAAGAAGGAATGAACCTGCTTATCCCATCAACGATTACAGCTCCCACCTTATCGGCAGAAGCCGAAGCGTCAGCAGAGGCAAAGCAGTCATTCTAATTATAGTTAGAGTAGAAGCCGCGCAAAGCCCCCAAATCGGCCCGATCAAAGTGCCAGAAAGAACGCACAGGGCAGAATGGAGCTTGTTGGAAAGAAAGTACGTAAATTATGCAGATAGTACACAGTGGTCAGATTTACCAATATGAGCGCCGAGGGTGGTGTATTTATAAAGAGAAGGACTAGTGGTGAAACATAGGTGAATGATTCGACCTCCTCCACCTAAATCAGTATGAGAGGACCCGAACCATTCAGTGTTTTGTACATTGAAATCTCTTAAATAGAAGACCTCAGTATTTGGATGAGAAGATATAACAGTCTCGTGAGAAGTAGTAAGATATTCAAAAAAGGCGTGAAAATCTGTTCTGTTAGGAGAACAGTAGCAGAAGCACAAGATTATTTTAGTAGAAGGAAGAAAGATTTTAACCCACAGAATATCTAAATTAGGAGATTTGAGATTCACGAGACGTATTACAGGAGTGTTAATGTTTACATAGGCACATACTCCACCCTTAGACGGAAATTATGAAATAAGCATTATATTGGATACATTGAACGAGTTAGAGGCTGAATTTTTAGCCATCTGAGTCTCAGTTATATATATATATATATATATATATATATATATATATATATATATATATATATATATATATATATATATATATATATATATATATATATATATATATATATATAAGGTTATTACATATACATATATATTGAGTTACTTCATATATAAATATAAGTTAAGCATATTATTATATATATATATATATATATATATATATATATATGGTATATATATATATATATTATATTAGATATATATATATATATATATATATATATATTATTATTATATATATATATATATATATTATATATATATATTCTAGTATATATATATATATATATGTTATTTATATATATATATATATATATATATATATATATTATTATTAGTTATTATATATATATATATGGTTATATATATATATATTATTATTATTATATTATCTTCCGTATATTAGCCATTAGTGTCCCTACACACGACATACAAAGCAAGAAAGTGTTAAAGCAAGTCAAGTTGTAGAAGGTTGCGTTCCAGACTTTACCAATAGTGTACAAGATCTAACGAGCATAGCGGTTAAATCTGGGGTCAAAAGTGGATAAAAAAAGGATAAGGCCAGGAAGACGAATCTTGCGCGTTCTCCTCAAAGTATAAGACATACGACTAGATTTCAGAATAGCAGTGTTCATTGTAATAGAGAGAGAGAGAGAGAGAGAGAGAGAGAGAGAGAGAGAGAGAGAGAGAGAGAGAGAGAGAGAGAGAGAGAGAGAGAGCGAGAGAGATAGAGAGAGAGAGAGAGAGAGAGAGAGAGAGAGAGAGAGAGAGAGAGAGAGAGAGAGAGAGAGAGAGAGGAGAGAAGAGAGAGAGAGAGAGAGAGAGAGAGAGAGAGAGAGAGAGAGAGAGAGAGAGGAGTTCAGAAGAGCAGTGTCTATTGTAACAGAAATTTTATAAGGAGAGTGGTGCAAACAGTTCGACGGCGGCGAGAAAGAGGTTGAAGAGAAATGGTAAGAGCAGGAGAGTTAGTAAGTCTATGAGCTTTAGATTCCACCTTATCAAGTAATACGGTATGAGTGAAAGCCCATCAGGAATGCGACGCATACTCCATACAAGAGCGAACAACGCCCTTATACAGATAAATCAACGGTGGTAATGAATAGAAGCTCTGAAGGCGCCACTGAACGTCTCCAACCTCTTAGAAACTTCTTTAGTGAGAGAGATAATAGGATCCTTCCAATTAAGATCACGTGAAAAGGAAATGTCAAGGATATTAATGTTTGAAGAAGGTTTGTGTTGTTTGTTTTGCGATGAAAATGCTGCTGTTGTGTGGAAGATTACGTCGAGTTGATAGATGAACGAACTGGGCTTTTGAGGCATTGAAAACAACCACGTTTTTTTGATAGATGAAAAAACTGAGCTTTTGAGGCATTGAAAACAACCACATTTTTTTATAGATGAACGAACTGAACTTTTGAGGCATTGAAAACAACCACATTTTTTGATAGATGAACGAACTGGGCTTTTGAAGCATTGAAAACAACCATGTTTTTTTGATAGATGAACGAACTGAACTTTTGAGGCATTAAAAATAACCACATTTTTTATGATAGAACGAACTGGCTTTAGCACAGCAAATCCATGTTTTTGGATAGACAAATGAACTGGGCTTTTGAAGCATTGAAAACAACCATGTTTTTTTGATAGATGAACGAACTGAACTTTTGAGGCATTGAAAATAACCACATTTTTTGATAGATGAACGAACTTGTCATTTGAGGCATTGAAAACAACCACATTTTTTGATAGATGAACGTACTGGACTTTTGAAAATAACCACATTTTTTGATAGATGAACGAACTGAACTTTTGAGGCATTGAAAATAACCACATTTTTTGATATGAACTAGTTTTTGAGGCATTGAAAACAACCATGTTTTTTTGATAGATGAACGAACTGAACTTTTGAGGCATTGAAAACAACCACATTTTTTGATAGATGAACGAACTGGGCTTTTGAAGCATTGAAAAAAAACACATTTCTTGATAGATGAACGAACTGGGCATTTGAGGCATTGAAAACAACCACATTTTTTGATAGATGAACGAACTGGGCTTTTGAGGTATTGAAAACAACCATGTTTTTTTTTGATAGATGAACGAACTGAACTTTTGAGGCATTGAAACAACAATGCTTTTTTTTTGATAGATAAACGAACTGAACTTTTTGAGGCATTTTTGAAATAAAACTACTGTTTTTTTGATAGATGAACGAACTGAACTTTTGAGGCATTGAAAACAACCACATTTTTTGATAGATGAACGAACTGGGCTTTTGAAGCATTGAAAACAACCATGTTTTTTGATAGATGAACGAACTGGGCTTTTGAAGCATTGAAAACAACCATGTTTTTTTGATAGATGAACGAACTGAACTTTTGAGGCATTGAAAATAACCACATTTTTTGATAGATGAACGAACTGGGCATTTGAGGCATTGAAAACAACCACATTTTTTGATAGATGAACGAACTGGGTTTTTGAGGCATTGAAAACAACCATGTTTTTTTGATAGATGAACGAACTGAACTTTTGAGGCATTGAAAATAACCACATTTTTTGATAGATGAACGAACTGGGCATTTGAGGCATTGAAAACAACCACATTTTTTGATAGATGAACGAACTGGGCTTTTGAGGCATTGAAAACAACCATGTTTTTTGATAGATGAACGGGTTTTGGAGGCATTGAAAACAACCATTATTGCTTTTTGATAGATGAAAAAACTGGGCTTTTGAGGCATTGAAAACAACCATGTTTTTTTGATAGATGAAAGAACTGGGCTTTTGGGGAATTGAAAACAACCACATTTTTTTTTTGCCCCAAATAAGGATACGAGAAAATTAGAGTTGAGTGGTTTCAAGGCCACCCCTCCTAGTATTAACTATTTACTGATGACATAGTCTTCTTTCAATGTGGAATGAGTAATGAAAGGTGGAATTATATGCATAGGAGAGGATAGGAAACAAAGTGACTGATAAGATCATTAATTAAAATTGGAAAAAAAAGAGTTGGTGAAAGAACAGAACCTTGAGGAACACCACTATTAATAAATAGACTTAAAGGATGAACGGTGGTTCGTCAACAACAACTGCTATATAAAACGGCCATTAAAGGGGAGAGAGAGAGAGAGAGAGAGAGAGAGAGAGAGAGAGAGGAGTTTGTTTGTGCCAGACTCATTCGAAAAGCTTCCGAATATGGCTAGCGCCTCAGCAAAAGATTCGTCGAATGCCGAATAAAAAGAGAAAGTCAAGAGTCAGAGAAAGAAGATTATATATATATATATATATATATATATATATATATAGATATATATATATATATATATATATATATATATATATATATATATATATATATATATATATATATATAACCGCTAAACAAAGAACTATTACGGGAAGGTAAAGAAAACTTGCCTCCTCTGGGATCGAACCACCGCATGTTGCGACTGAGAACGACATACTCGACGCTCTACCACTGAGCCATCCTCTAACCCAAGTTAGATTCAGGAACAGCTTTAAGCGAACGAGCTCCCGTCAAGGCGTTATCACCAGGTTTTCACCCTGTCCTTCCCTCGTCTCGTTCGTAAGATTTTACACTATAACATTGCTTTTTACCGCAATTTAATATTTACCGCTAAACAAAGAACTATTACGGAATGATAGTTTAGTATGTATATATGAAAAGTTGTTGTTATTGAAGAAGTTAGTATATATATATATATATATATAGTTGGTTGCTATATAAAAGTATATGTATTACAGCAGCAAAAATATATATATATATATATATATAAATAGCAATATATAAATATATAGTATATATATATATATATATATATATATATATATATATATATATATATATATATATATATATATATATATATATATATATATATATAACGCACCCAAGTATTACCAATATTATTAAAAACAATATTATTAAAAACACTTTAGAAATTTTAACTCAAATAACTCCACCAATATATTATTTAAAACAGGTGATATAGGAGAACCAATACCTAAACCTTTGTGCTGTTTATAAAATTTTCCGTTAAATTCGAATAAAAACATGATTCAATAGTAATTTTTAAAAACATATTTTTTAAAAATACGTTTTAAAAATATGTTTGGATCGAAATTTTATAAACAATGCAGAGTTTTAAGTATATGTTCCCCTATATCACCTGCTTTAAGTAATATATTTATGATGTTGAGTTGTTTTTAATAATATTGGTGTTACTTGGATGCGTTATGTGGATGATATTTTTTTGAGTTTTTTTGATAAAAAAAATATCCCACCGAAATTTTTTTTTAAATTTATAAATAATTTCCTCCCTTCCATACGTAACTTTTAACTATGGAGAAACCCCAGGATGATTATTTCGCATTTGTTTTAGCATTTTTTTTAGCATTATTTAGCTTTTTTTTTATTAGAACTCTTGAAGAACAGATTTATTTTAAAGTTCATTTGAAGACTACTCATACAGATTCTTACTTCTTTTTTTATTATTATTATTAAAAGTTCACACATCACGGTCATAGCCCCCTATTCAAGGAGGGGAGCTTCTCTAGATAATTTCTACCTAGGATCCGGAATGGGGATCGAACCAGGGCCCTCGGCCCCTTTGCCCTGCGACTCTATCACTCTATCGATTTAGCCACGGTAGCGTTATTGTTATTCTTCGCATTCAACTTATATAAAGAGAGGTGCTGCTATGGGGCGATTTTCAAGAAAGTATAGAGCAAGTAGTCATCAATTTTTAGTTGAAGAAGTTAAATATATTAAAAAGGTTTTTAAAATTAAGCAGTGATATATATATATATATATATATATATATATATATATATATATATATATATATATATATATATAAAAATATAGTGTATAATTATTTTTATAGAGTTATTTCTATATGTATATATATATATATATATATATATATATATATATATATATATATATATATATATATATATATATATATATATATATATATATATATATATATATATATATATATATATATATATATATATATATCATAAACAAAGCAATGTTGTCCGAAAGAAAAGGATTTTATAATCTTAATGACTCTAAACCTTTCAAAATGGAGAATATTTAGGTTTATCCAGGTAATTTGGATTTTGAGTTAAGAATGATTGTTTCACATAATATAAATTTGGTATAATTAATTTCCATTCACTTTAAAAAGAAATTTTAAACCTTGTATTAAAATTTAATATAATAATACTGGATTATATAAAACAGGGCTGCGGAGTCGTAAAATAAATTTTTCGACTCCGACTCCGACTCCACTCCAAATTCAAATTTGATTTTCGACCCGACCTGACCTGACACTGAACAAAATTTTCGACTCGACCCGATCCGACTCCAGCTTAAATGTTCTCGACCTCGACTCCGACTTGACTCCAGCAGTCAAATTCAAAATTTTGACTGACTCAACTTAATGTCAGCTGCATTGACTTTGTTTTCTAAACTATTTTTTCGCTTGCTTTGAGAATAAAAAATATACCACTCTTTCCAACAATGAATTCCACTTCCAAATTTTATACGGCAACCACCGTAAAGACATCAAGACGTAAGGCGCAGCATGACAAACAAATATATAACGTAATTATAATGCAAATTATTTTTATTTTGTATTATAAAACAGCCATTATAAAATTAACAGTTTAATAATTTGTTTCAATAATAATAATAATAATAATGATAATACTAATAAAAATAATAATAATAATAATAATAATAATAATAATAATAATAATAATAATAATAATAATAATAATAATAATAATAATAATAATAATAATAATAATAATAATAATAATAATAATAATAATAATAATAATAATAATAATAATAAATACATATTTAAATGAAAAATTTATAGTTAAAATGCTACTTACGTATTTTCTTGCACACAGTGAAAAGAATTCTCCATTCTGATTTCTTCATATAGTGTCTTCTAGATGTTGAAAGTCATCACTGTTCCAGTTAAAGAAACTTACATACTTAAAGAAGTTTATGAAAACAGAGATAAACCACCACCTAATATTGAAAAAAACTATTTTAAAAAAGCTCTTAACTATCTGTACTACAGAAACCCCTTTTAATTTTAATAATGAAACATTTATACAAAAAGATGGTGTTTCGATGGGATCTCCATTGGGCCCAACGTTCACCGATTTCTACATGTCTCATATTGAAAACCAAATTATGAATGAAAATAACACATTTAATCTGAAGACATATTTAAGATACGTCGATGACACTTTTGTCATATTTGAAAATTCAAATCACTTAAAAAATTTCATAGAAAGACTTAGGCCCCTTTAAGTCATCAACTATGAAAAACAATAAAATACTCTTGCAAATTCAAGGTGAATATGACCCTAATAAAACATTAGAACTGTTTTTTGAAAAATTACATTTTTTAGTTAAAATAAAAACGGTCACCGGTGACCTGGTCCGGACTTAAGAGTATATTTTAAAATTTTTGGCACTCTAGCAATAATTTGGTTATAATTCAAGTTATTGCAAATCCTATTGCAATAAAAATATAATAAATAAAATAATAGTAGTTTTTGAATTTTTATATAAAAATAATTTGTTGAGTATGAAATATGAAATAAAATCATTATATATATATATATAGTAAAGATAAATATATATATAAATATATATATATATATATATATATATATATATATATATATATATATATATATATATATATATATATATATATATATATATATATTTCTTTTCTTATATATAAATATAATAATATAGAGTATATAATTTCTCAATATATATATATATATATATATATATATATATATATATATATATATATATATATATATATATATATATATATATATATATAGAGAGAGAGAGAGAGAGAGAGAGAGGAAAAAGAGAGAGAGAGAGAGATAATTATATATATATATATAGAAGAGGCATAGGTAGAGAGAGGGTAAAACAAGAATAGACTAATGCTTATGATATTGAACAAAGCACGTGGTATTTTGTTGCCGAGGGAGGAGGCAAAGATGAACTTTGCATTTTTCGCACATGACTGACGTCTTGAGCTTTTTGCAAAGTTTGCAAGTTTTCCTCCCCTCTGTAAACAGTGGCCAGTGGGAAAGGTTGTCATACCTGACAGATTGTGCGGGAGCATATTCTCTGTTTTGACCTCTGTTTTCTCGTTCTGCCATTGCTCTTGCCCTGCCCCGCCCCGACCCCGCCCGGCCTTACCCGGCCCCGGCCCCGGCCCCGGCTTTCGAAGGTCTTCCTCGCGGGGTGCCACTACTCCTACAATTCATAAGCCCATCCGCTATGTCCGTTTTGAAATCGACTAGTGGCATGATGTTCTTTTTGAGGAGACCTTTGCTCACATGGACCCTCCGGTATAACAGCCAGGCATTGACAACGCTAAGGTCCAACAAATAATAAAAGATATGAGTGTACCATTTTCTGGACTTGAAGTTGATCCGGTATATCTCAATGAGCATATCCGCCAGATCAACTACGCCCATGTACTTGTTGTATTCCTGTAAAACAAATGGCCTTTCGATATCAACATATTTGTTTTCCTTTGCTTCCCACCTGCGGCACCTATCGTGTGGTTCAATACCAGCATAATTGAATAATAGGTGTACCGACTTGTTATCATACCAACGTATGGCAACACAATCAGTAACTCTATCAACCCAATTATCATAGCTTCTCCCTCTCTCTTCAGATCTTTTTCATCCTTGAATGTGATTCCTTTCAGTCGATTTGGGCGCACATTTGATGCAAAGAGAATCCCCTTCTCCCTCAAAACACCTGCCAAATCCATGGACGAGAACCAGTTATCAAAAAATATCTTGTATTTCTTTATTGGGAACCAGCACAAAAGTATACTGTACTTCAGAATGTTATATAAATAACACACTTGTCTGTAAATATATACCGTATATATATATATATATATATATATATATATATATATATATATATATATATATATATATATATATATATATATATATATATATATATATATATATATATATATATTCCAAACCTCAAAAACCAGAGCTGAATGGAAAATATACAATGATTTTTGGTAATAAATAAAAAAGTTCTGTTCACCAAAAAACACTGTCAATTCAAAGATATATCACTTATTAGCTGGAAATATATATATATATATATATATATATATATATATATATATATATATATATTATATATATATAAATGTTTTTATATATTATAAGAATATATATATATATATATATATATATATATATATATATATATATATATATATATATATATATATATATAAAATATATATATTATATATAAACGTAATAAAATTGTAAAAAAAAAAAATCAAAAATTTTTTGAGTTTGGAAAAATTAGTAGCCTCGAAATCCGAAGCGGTCACCGGTGACCGCATGATTTTCAAGTGTGTTTGAGCAGCGATAGGTTTATTTTTACGAAAATATACAAGAATACATATTTCTTTTTTTACATTTTTCCTACATAACAATATGAACAAACACACGTAAAAAAAAACTTTTATAATAACTAAATAAAGAATAAAAATCCCTATTCACGCACAAAATAACATTTTGAGGAGAGAGCGTCCGACACCCACTTCTCACCATGTCTGAAAGAATACTGACTAAATTTTTGGTAGTATGAGATATTATATCGATATAAATCGATACTTTTAGTAGATTTGTAAAAAAAATCGCAAAAATCGATACATTTTATCCAATAATATCAATCACAGAAAAGCGGTCACCAGTGACCGCTTAGGACTTAAAGGGTTAAAAAACTGTCCGTCCTAAATGTTAAAGATAAAAAACTGAAATTCCTAGATATCTTACTTTGTTTTAAAAATGGTAGAGTTGAAAAAGAAGTAAATGATAAAAGTACATATAAAGGTTTATACACAAATTAGGATTCTAATATACCCGAAAGATATAAATTATTAAAACCCTAATTCACAGAGCTTATAAAATAACTTCAAAGTGGGAACTCTTTAACAAAGAAGTGATAAGAATAACAAAAAACTTAATTAACAATGGTTACCCTCAAATTAAAATAGAAAAGGTTATTAAAAGAACTATAAACAACATTTTAACTCCAAATAAAAATTCACTTGACATGGAAAGCAAGATAAGTTTTTATTTTAAATCATTAAATTTGACAAACTTTTCTAGAGACGAGCGAAAATTAAACATAACTGTAAAGGAACATGTTAAGTCAGAGAAAAGTGTAAATGTTAGAAGCTACTACAAACCGAGACGAGTGTCCTCATATTTTAGAACCCGTGGTCATTGTTCGGAGGATTACAGAAGTTATGTTGTATATCAATTTAATTGCAAAGAAGTAGGATGTAATTCCTCTTATGTGGGAGACACAACCAATACTTTAAGAACCCGAATTATACAATACAGGCATAAACCCAGTAAAATATGGGAGCACTACACGACGGATCACAAATCTCCTCCAACAGTTGAAATTGCTAGTTGTTTTAAAATTTTATTTCAAGTTGGTAATTTCAAGTAACTTCGTATAGTAGAATTCCTTTATTAAAAATCCAAGCCAGACATCAATGTGAGATTTAATGAAATGAATGAATGCTTGAATATTTTTTAAATATTTTATGTTTTGCAAGTATACCTAGTAGTATCCATGATAATAGCTGTATTTGCAAAATAATGTAAGCTTTTTTGATTTTTCATCAAAATTATTTTTTAAACTTCACAATTAATGTAAAATAATTTTAGATTTTTATATTTAGAAATTTATTTTTGTAAGCTGCATTATAAATAATAGTTAGTTAATCGTGATCATGCCTGAAGTATACAGGCGAAATATTGGTATAATAATAAAGGTTTTAACTTCTTTTTATTCTAGAATAGTCCTTAACAAATTTTCTTCTGAAAATAAAGAATTATTTAGAAGAATAGAAAGAACTTGTAAAAAGTACGTTAAAATTGACGCTGATCTAAATTTTCTTGTAATAATAATAATAATAATAATAATAATAATAATAATAATAATATAATAATAATAATAATAATAATAATAATAATAATAATAATAATAATAATAATAATAATAATAATAATAATAATAATAATAATAATAATAATAATAATAATAATAATAAGTTCTATAAATTTTCGACTCCGACTCCGACTCCGACTCCACTTACACAGGAATTTTCGACTCCGACTCCGACTCCACTTACACAGGAATTTTCGACTCCGACTCCGACTCCGACTCCTGTTGATAATATTTTATCAGATACAACTAAATTTAAATTGATATCTAACCCTAATCCTTTAAAATTGTCTTTGTCTTTGGAGGACAAACTAAATAGAAATCTTCATAAATTGCTGAAATTGAACAAAATTGATAAATCAGTTTATGACTAATTACTTTTAAAGAATTTACCAACCCTCATATTAATTGAGGATCGATGATGAAAATTGTGCATTAGTTGCTCACAAAAAAAGGAAAAAAAATTATTGTATGAATATTAATAATGCATATCTATTTTCTTTAATAAATAATAACAATTTTAGAAAATCAGTCGAATCAAAACACAAAACACAACTAATATGAATATTAATAAAGGTGCATTTTCAATAGAAGCGGCCACGAATCATATTTTAAAGAAAAATCACTTTTTTTTATATATAGAATTGTTATTTGCGGGGTCTCATGATTTTGTGACGTAGTATTATTTCATAGAATTTTTTTTTATAATATTTTCTTCGAAGTTGGTATCAAATGGTCCACAGGGAAAATGATAGACAGGTTAAATGGTTGATAAAAGAATATGATTATATAGAGTTTCTCTAACGAATCCAACAAAACTTAACTTAACCTAATTTAACCTAACCTAACCTAACTTAACCTAACCTAACCTAACCTAACCTAACCTAACCTAACCTAACCTACCCTAACATAACATAACATAACATAACATAACATAACATAACATAACATAACATAACATAACATAACATAACATAATATAACATAACATAACATAACATAACATAACATAACATAACATAACATAACATAACCTAACCTAACCTAACCTAACCTAACCAAACATAACATAACATAACATAACATAACATAACATAACATAACATAACATAACATAACATAACATAACATAACATAACATAACATAACATAACATAACATAATATAACATAACATAACATAACATAACATAACATAACATAACATAACATAACATAACCTAACCTAACCTAACCTAACCTAACCTAACCTAACCTAACCAATATACTTAACTTAACATAACATACATAACATAACATAACATAACATAACATAACATAACATAACATAACATAACATAACATAACATAACATAACATAACATAACATAACATAACGTATCCTAACCCTTTCGGCAAGCTGTACGGATTTTTTTTTTTATGTCGTGTCGACCATTTGGCCTGTCGATTAATTTCCCTGTTGATCACTTGGGCTTGTCTCCTTTTCTTCAACTTGTCATTTTGTAATATCTCTTAAAAAGGAAATTGGGTTCAAGTTTCGAAAGTTTGGATTTTATTAATCTTTTAACTTTGTAATATTTTAGTCTTTATTTGTCTTTTAACATATGGGAATTTTTCATTATATATTTTCGGGTGAGGTGGTTGCATTTTTAACTTTATATATATATATATATATATATATATATATATATATATATATATATATATATATATATATATATATATATATATATACATATATATATATATATTTATTATGATTATTATACATATTACATATATATTACACCCCTAATTTCACTCACCTTACCTTTACCTCACTCTTACTTTACTTTACTTTACTTTTTTACTTTACTTTACTTTACTTTACTTTACTTTACTTTACTTTACTTTACTTTCTCATCCCCTGGTAACCCTGTCTTCAAGGTCGTCATACTGCCTCAAGGTACCCCGCCACCTCGGCCCGGCCTCCTCCATAGATCTTCCAGGGCTGAGATGTTCCAGATTGCTCTGGGTTGAAAGTTGAAATGACAGATGAGAAGGGAGTGAGAGTTTTTGGGGCCAGGACACAATTTGGACAGATATTTCATGTGGCTTGGTTTAGATTGAATCTGTGCTTATAGTGTTGTAGGTTTGGATAATCGCAGCATCCTAGTTTGGCTAGGGATGATTGAATGGTTCTAAGGAGAGAGTTGAATTCTGGAGCTATTTCAGGTACATTTAGTACATTATTAGGTGGTCTGTTTCTTAGGTAGTTTTCGGTTAGGAGAGTGTGGATATGTTTGGTGAATGTTGTGCTGTTTTAAGAAGGTGGTATTTTTTTTTTGTGGATTTGTTTATAGAGTAGTGCTGAAGAGGAGGGAGGTTGTTTAAGTCTGTGATAGGTAGGATTAGAGAGTGCGGTGTAACATAGGTTTTGGAGTATTAGTGTCCTGACAAAGAATTGCGTGCCTATCATTTCTAAATATTTGTCTATGGGTAAAATTTTTGTTTCTTCGTGTAAATGTTGTGAGGAAGATGTGGAGGGGCATTCTGTTATTATTCTGAGTGCCTTGTTTTGTGTTATATGTCATTTTTTCATGTTATTCTTAGTCAGTAGTGGGTGCCATATGGGAGAGGCGTAATTTAAGGTTGGCAGAATAAATTGTTTGTAGATCGTAGTGATGATTTGTTTATTGTTAGTGATATCAAAATTGGCTATGATTCTTAGTATATTTAGTTTTTTGTTTGCTGATATGGTTTTGTTATTATGTGTTTTGTGAAATTTAAATGAGTGTCGAGTGTTATGCTTAAGATTTTTGGAGTTTTGTTTAGTGGAATTACGGTGTTGTTTAGGTAGATTTGGGGGTGTTAAGTTCCAAGTTGTCGGTCTGTAATTATTAGGGTAATTGATGATTTGTTTGGTGAGGCGGACATTCTGTTGTTGATTAGTCATGTTAGGATTAGATTAATATATTGTTGTGTCAGATTTGTTGCAGTGTTTAAGTTCTGATGTGTAGTGGTGATAGTGTCCTCTGCATTATAAATTTTTGTGATGTTGGTGTGGTCTGCTTGTGGTTATGGGAGATTGGAAGTGAATAGTTTGAAAAGTGTTGGGGAAAGGATTGCTTCTTAGGGTAATCCATTATTAATGTTTACTGTGAGAGATTTATTGTTGTTGATTTGAGTTTGGGCTGTTCTTCCTGATAGGAAATTAGATATCCATTTTTTGAGATCTGTGGTGATGTTGGAGTTTATTATTTTGTGGATTAGGTTGTGTTTTGGAACTGTGTCGAAGGCTTTGTTGGTGTAGATAGCGATGAATATTGTTTATTATGGGTTGGATGATGTTTATGAGATCAGTTGTGGTTGAGTGATGTGGTATTCAACCGTGTTGAAGTTTTTGTTGGGGATGTGAGGTGTAATTTTGGTCAATATGAGTTTTTCAAGGAGTTTGCATAATGTTGATAGCAGTGATATAGGACGGTA
>JABUQX010005132.1:72500-77122 GCA_015478945.1 Trachelipus rathkii
GTAAAACAATAGAGGTGTTATTACCTAACACCTAGGGGATTAGTATGCCTTTGTTTTACTGCTTTACTGCTTTAACTTTCTGCTTTACTGCTTTTACTCATGTTTTCCTGCTTTAACTTTCTGCTTTAACTTTCTTAACCCATGTTTTACTGCTTTAACTCTCTCTTTACTGTTTTAACTCTCTGCTTTAATGCTTTAAACTCTCTGGTTACTGCTTTAACTCCATATATTTATTAACATTATGTTTCTTTTATATTTTTTATTTTGTTTTTAATAACTTTTTTTTATTATTATTTTATTTTTATTTTTGTTTTAATACTTTTTTATTTTAATTTGTAATGTAAGAATAAAAACACACAGAGTTTTTGCTGTTATATAAACATTTTATTTTAATAAATTTACGAAATTTTTATTAAAAACATATACTTTACATTCCATGACTTAAAGCAGTAAAGCAGTAGAAAACAATAGAGGTGTTATTACCTAACACCTAGGGGATTAGTAAGCTTTTGTTTACTGCTTTTTAACTGCTTTAACTTTCTGCTTTATGCTTTTAACTCATGTTTTACTGGGCTTTAACTTTCTGCTTTACTGCTTTACTCACTGTTTTACTGCTTTAACTCTCTGCTTTATTCTGTTTTAACTCTCAGCTTTACTGCTTTAACCTCATATTTTATTAACATTATGTTTTTCTTTTATATTTTTTATTTTGTTTAATACTTTTTTATTTATTATTTCTTATTTTTATTTTTGTTTTATATACTTTTTTATTTTAATTTGTGAATGTAAGAATAAAACACAGAGAGTTTCGGCCATACTAAACATTTTATTTTGAATAAAATTGTATCGAAATTTTATTAAAACAAAAAATATACTTTACAACCCTTAAAGCAGTAAAGCAGTAAACAAAAGGTGTTATTACCTAACACCTAGGTGATTAGTAGGCTTTGTTTTACTGCTTTACTGGGCTTAACTTTCTGTTTAACTGCTTTTAACCGTCATGTTTTTTTACTGCTTTAAACTTTCTGTTTTCACTGCTTTAACTTTCTGTTTTATCTTGCTTTAAAACTTTTTCTGCTTTACTGCTTTACCTTTCTGCTTTACTGTTTTATCTATATGTTTACTGTTTTAACTCATATATTTATTAACCTTATTGTTTTTATTTTGTTTTAATACTTTTTTATTTATTTTATTATTCTTTTTATTTATTTTTATTATTATTTTTTATTATTTTTAATTATTTTATTTTTATTATTTTTATTATATTGTTATTATTATTATGCTAATTGTTATTATTTATTTAGAACACACATACACACCCACACACGGAGCACACACACACACACACACCACACACACACACACATACACTTACACTTATACACACATTCACTATGACACTTATACACACATTCACTATGACACTTAATTTACCCATAGACACTTACATTTACACTTATAAACATCTTTACACACACAACACACACACAACACACACACACACACTTACACTTTTACACACATTCACTATGATACTTAATACACACATTCACTATGACACTTTCACACTTGTCATAGACACTTACATTACAACTTACACTCACACAACAGCTTTACTTACACTGACAACAGATTTAACTTTACACTCACACCGATTTTAACTTACACTCACACAGCAGATTTTACTTACACACACAGATTTACTTACACTTGCACAGCACACAGACACACACACACACACACACACACTCCCACCACACTCACTTACACATATAAGTATAATTTTATTAAAACATTTTATGTTTTAATTAAACACTTACATTTATATATTACTCATTCAAATACAACTAAAATTGTTTTTTTTTATTTCAAAGTTTCTTAAAACTTCTATAATAAATCAAACATTATCTTTGAACAAAGAATATTAACTGTTTATACTTTTTGTTTATAAATTTTTATAACTATCCAGTTTTAAAATAATTTTAACTAAAATTTTATGAATTTTTTTTACAAAACAAATATTTTTACGTACCTTAAGGCAATAAATCAGTAAGGTCAGCCCCCAGCACCCCTCTACATCACACCAAGCTATGGCACGTTTTGTTCTATTGACTTACTCCTTTACATCATCTTTAGCCATGTAAATAAGTATAAAAAAAACAAAATAAGTTCTTCTCTGCTAACATAACAAGTATTTTATTAAAAATCATTCTAAGTTTTTATTTAAAATAACAATTATTTCACTTACCTTTATATTATTCTCGGTCGATGTTAACTAAAAATATTTCAAAGTTTTTTTTAATATTCGGGTTTTCTTTATTATTGTTATTATTACGATGTACATTGACCATTTCCATCACGAGAAAACACAACATCCCGCACTCCTTACAGATACGAAACTGAACTCTCTCTTCCTGTAAAATGTGTTGAAATAACTACTTTAGGTCTAAACTTTAGGATAATCCTCTTTTTGTACGGGGCGATTTTAAGGCCTAAATTCCAAGGTCAAAATATATTTCCAAAACTGACCTTGTTCTGTAAAATTTGTGAGGGTGCAATAACTACATTGGGCCTAATTTAGGCCTAAATTTAGGATAAGCCCTTTTGTAGACGGGCTAATTTAATCCTAATACAAGGTCAAAAGGTATTTCCCGTATAGACAAGAATCATTGTTATTATTTATTTTTATAAATATATTTCCAACTGAAGCATGCTGGATCGGTAAGATCCTTTAAGCAGGTAAAAAGGAAATGTTTTTCTTACTTGTGATTGGTCGGGGAGTAATCCTTATCTCTAAATGACCTCGTATGTGATTGGTCGAGAATTATTTTAAATCGTCTTTTGAAATTAACTTTGTTCTTTAAACTTGTATTTGAGCAGGTTTGTGTTTTTTTATTATTTTTTAGACCCAAACTCATTTTAAAATCATAGCATTTTAGCTGTTAAGCGTGGCCAGTTATCTGAATTTGTATTAAAAAAGTGTTTTATTTTACTCAAGTGTATATCATATTATAATAAATACTTTACATTGAGGAATAATTTTAATTTCACTAGAATAGATAATAATTAATTCACTAGTTCATAAGCTAACCACCAGGGCTCAGCATGAGCCCCCCCCGCAAAGGCAGCCAACCCCGCACCCGCTGGTGCGTCCCGCCGCGTCCCCGCCCGCCGCGTGCGCCCGCAGGGCGCAATATTTCCGCGTTCCCGCACGCCGCGTGCGGCACCGCAGGCGCAATATTCCCTGCTCGAAATGAAATAATATATATATATATATATATATATATATATATATATATATATATATATATATATATATATATATATATATATATACATAATATATATATATATCTATATAATATATATATATATATATATATATATATAATATATATATATATATTATTATATATTATTATAAATTATATATGTATATATTTGTGTGTGTGTGTGGTGGAGTGTAAGTGTCTATGGGTGAAAACGTAAGTGTCTATGTGTATGTGTGTATGTGTGAATAAGAGATATAGTGTTGTGTGTGTATAAGTGTGGAAGTTTTCCTGACTATACAAAATGTAATTCATCATAAGCTTAATTAGTTATGTAGGTGTTATCAGAGATGACGCATCAAAGATGAGTCATCAAAGATGAACCACTAAAGCAGAGGTACCAAAGCTAAGTTATTAAAGTTGAGGCATCAAAGCTGAGGCATCAAAAGGTGAGGTATCAAAGCTGAGGCAATAAAAAAGCTGAGGCATCAAAAGTTGAGGCATCAAAGCCTGAGACATGCAAAAGTTGAGGCATCAAAAAGCTGAGGTCGTCAAAGTTGAGGGATCAAAATATCGAGTGGGTGGGTGCGTTGTGTGTGGTGTGTGTGTATGTTGTGGGGTGAGTGTGGTGCATGTGTGTTCTAATAAATAATAAACCCATAGGCATGAGTAATAACACATAGTATAATAATAAATAAAAATAAATGTTTTAATAATTATACGCTGTATGTGCAAGTGAGTGTGCGTGTGAGTGTGTGTGTGTGTGTGTGTGCGTGTTTTGTGTATGTGTGTCCAAATAATAATAACAATAGGCCTGAAGTAAATAACACTAAGTTTATATAATATAACATAAAAATAAAATGTTTTAAACAAATTATACGCTATATGTGCAAGTGAGTGTGCGTGTGAGTGGTGTGTGTGTGTGTGTTGTGGCGCTGTGTGTGTAAGTGTGTTCTAAATAATAATAACAATTAACATGAAGTAAATAACAATTAAATAATAATATTAAATAAAAATAAAATGTTTTAAATAAATTAATACGTTATAATGTGTAAGTGAGTGTGCGTGTGTGTATTTGTGGTGTGTGTGTGTAGTGTGTGTGTGTGGGTGGTGTGTGTTGTGTGGGTGTGGTGTGAGTGTGTATGGTGTGCGTGTGGTGTGGTGTATGCCGTGTTCTAAATAATAATTCGCGCCGGGAATATTGCGCCTGCGGGCGCCGCGGCGGGCGGGTTCGTCTGCCTTTGCGCGTTGCGCCTGCGGGCGCACTCGGCGGGCGGGGACGCGGCGGGCGGGGACGCCGGCGGGATGCACCAGCGGGTGCGGGGTTGGGCGCCTTTGCGGTGGGGCTCATGG
>JABUQX010005133.1:0-50000 GCA_015478945.1 Trachelipus rathkii
ACGTTTAGTATCATCTGAAACCTAGAAGACCTGCATTTAAGTCCTGGTCTAAATCATTTATATATATATGAGGAACATAGTGGCCCCAGCACTGACCTGTGGGACACACTCTTCACTTTTTCCCATGATGATCTTTATTCCATTTAGTTGTACACACGGTTTTCTATTTCGCAACCACTCTTATCCAACATGTCCACTCACTATACACATTGGCAATATTTTCTCATCCAGCCTTATGTGGGGACCTTATCAAAAGCTATTTACTAAGTTTAATATACAATATCAACTGGCATTCCTCGGGTCCGATAAGTCATACTGTTTGCCATAATTCCGTTAAAGGGTTTGTGCTGACATGACCTGATCGCTTTCGTGGGAAGACGGTGCCTTGGGAGTTCATACAATACTGTTAATTTCTAATATTATTTCTCTGAAATGTGACTTTTCAGTAACTTTTCCAGAACTTTACGAACCAGAGATGTTAGGCTCATGGCTATATTTCCAACTCCTTACTGACTTTCTTATCATAGGCACCAACATATGCTTGTCAGTCACTGTACGTCAAAATGCTTAGATCGCTTTAACAATCAATACAGTGCCTTTGCAATGCTGGATTACCAAAAGGTTTTCTGCTTTGGAATAAGAGTTAATGGGTTTATCTTTAAAACATATGACTGAATATTCGTTTAAAATTTGCTTAAAATGTTCCCCATGGGATATAACGTTTTGGGTCTTAAAACTCTTTATCCCAGTCAGGTGTACTAAGCATGTCTCAAAATTTTGTAAAATCGCCATTTCGGAAATCTAAGATCTTTTCCTTATTAAACTTGCAATTTGGGCCAGATATTACATTCATATTATATATTAATATGGTTACAGTCCTAAATTCTCCTCAATCTAACTTCATCACCATACTTTCATCGTTAGTTATATTAAGTCTAATAGTTGAATCGTATCTTGTGGGTTCTTGGCACCATCTGGGTTCCAAAGCGTTTACTTTAAAAGTCTTATGAATGCAGAACTACATATGGTCCAGTATTGAGAGCAAGGATCAATGAATGCCGGAAATTAAAACACTATTGATACTTACTTTTTCGCTTTACTGTGGCATGCTGTCTCTTTTCTTTCACATTTCACATATTAATCATTTAATTATCAGGGAAGGTCTATAAAATGCCCCTTTTCTAAATGATTTATTGTATATAAATAAGTACCACACAGATTCATCATCATGATTCATTTTAAAGTCAAGTCATTAATACAGGATGAATATTGTTTCTAACATTAAAGATCGCATCCCCACACCTTCTTCCTCGTACGCTGGGTAAAATAAATGAATATCGTCTATTCATATTCTGCGAAGGAGTCTTCCTATATCTATTCATTAACCCATGCTTTAGTTATACAAATGATGTTAGATCTCATGTTATGGTATAATATAGCTCATTTTTTTATTTCTGAGGCTATGGACATTTGGGTAGAAACAAATAATCGAACAAATGCTTGTTATTTTTATTATCATCATCACTTTTTGAACCTGTAACAACATAGCTTTATTTATGCTCTCCACTATTATTAGTTACATGCTATTAATTTGTATAGATTTAGCCAACCCCAACTTACCTTAGTTTTTTGCTAAACAAGTCTCAAAACTACTGAAAAGCTCAACACTTTTACGATTCAAGTGAACTTCTGCAAAAAGATCTTTATCAAAAAATTCTCTCCACAATCACAAACCCAATATTTCTGAAAAACATATTTCCCTACCCTTTCTTGTACACCTAAAGCCCTACTCCCCGATTCCTGACTCACTAACCTAGGGAATCCCAGAAATCATGCACCTTCTTCACTAGCTTTCATCTTCTGAATCAATCTCCTATATTCTCTATTAATTCTTCTGCCTTCTATGTCCTATATCATTTGTACCACATGCACAATCACATCTGGAATTCAACATTTGTAGAATCATCTCTCTATTATCATATCCCGATAGGTCTGAGAAAGCTAGATAGGAGCTTTTCAAGAATAAAAGAAACGATTGAGAGTATGTTATCCATGTGCCAGAGTGAGTGATATCTGGATATGCATAGATAGACGAGATTGATTCTACAATGTTGTCAAGATGTGATTGTGCATGTGGGTACAATGATATAGGAACTAGAAGGTCAGAAGAATTAATAGCGATTATAGGAGATTGATTCAGGAAGATGAAAGCTAGTGAAGAAGGTGCATGATTTCTGGCATTTTCCCTGGTTTAGGTGCAGGTCAGGAATGGGGGTGGCTTTAGGTGTAATGAAAGGGTTAGGAAATTAATGTTTTTCAAAATATATTAACTCTTTTTGGATTTTGTGGAGATACTGATTGTTGTAAGTTTTGTTGCTCTATAAATATTAGGTTTTTGGTGTTCTCACAAACATGTTGAACTTTGAATACTAGTTTGGAGATTTGGTTGGAAATAAACTAGGTAAGTTGGGGGTGGTGGGCTAACTCTGATCAAAATGCAATCGGTATATATAGTGAGAGAATCAATAAGATAGTTTGTTCAGGTAACTCTGATTATGATAATATTACAACATTTCGACTATCAAATGTTTTTACACAACTTGCTCATAGCTTAGAAATAAAAAGATAAGCTGATTAGTTATACCATAAAGGTATAATCTATGTGTGGTATGTAGATAGTGTGGCTACCTGGAAGGACATGCAGGAGGTGTAAGTAGGGAAGATTAATAGAAGCTTGTGACTGTTGCGCAGGGGGAAGGTGGAAATACTGGTGCAATTAATGTCAGTATAGGTTGAGAGGTAGTATAATTACTATTTACCAGCGGTAGGGGGGAAACGGTGGGTGGTGAGGTTGGATGTTGGTGCGCGCTCTTAATTGAGTCTTGACATGGGGTAATTAGTTTATGTTACTCGTATTATGATGTGTGTTAATTGGTAAAATACAAATTGATAGATTGAGACTTGGAGTGTGTGGGGTAGTAAAGATTAGTTTATATTGAAATCTAAAAGTTACAACGTGTTTTAGACTAGCTTATTAGGACGAGGGCTTATGGTGCAGTTACTCAGGTGATTGCAAGACTTTGGATAAACCAAGATGAGGTACTGAAGCGATAATTTTAGGAAGAGTGTGTGGTGTGAAGTAAAGGGGTAACGACGAGAAAAATGAAAGGTTAGCAATTTTGGAGAATGGATATTATTTGAAGCTCATCCCCGAATGAAAGTGAATTAGATGATAAGTTTAGGCGTTAATTGTGTTGGTTAATATTGTCCGCGGATTTGTGACGATCGTGTAGTTGGGTGGATCCGACGCGGCCTGGGAGACCGCACGTATCTAATGTGGATTCGAGTTTAAGTATTAAAGTTTCTCGGCATTTGGTGATACTTGATTGAGATTGAAAGAAATGTCGTAGGTTGAGTTGTTGACATTATAAGTGACGCAGAGAGGATGGGAGAAGCTCTCTCAATAGTATTACGAGCGAGGGGTACTAAGCTAGATGGTTGTGGCTTCACCATTATTACTACTGGCACTGAACCGAGGTTGTGATATGAAACTCTTTAACATGTGGGTTATCATGTTAGAATACGACATAGTTTGGTGGGCGTGTTACGATATCGAGAGTCCGCTTTGAATTGACATATTCGTAGGGGTTAGAGAAATTCTTGTCTGATTGTTTGCAGGCATATGTTTCCTAAGCTGAATAATGATTGGTTTATACAGATTTCCGAAATAGAGTGGAGACCAGGAAATTTTTATGACATTGCTTGGACAACTGGATTAGGGGATTAAGGTGCTTTGGACTTTGGAATCTGCAGACTTGGTTTGTGCATATTCTTCATTTGTCTGAGATGCTTTTCATTATTATTCCGACATAAATTTTTTTCATAGATACTATCAATCTCTTAGTTTCCCAGGTATCAGTTTACTAGTGAAGTTGGAAAAGAAATGACAGGTGAGAAGTTATGCATACTGGAAATAAATACCTTTTAGTAGTTAATACAGCACTATGTGCTAAAATAGTAGCTGGTATTGATAAGCGGTGATTCTTTATGATAATTGATGGTACAGTTAACTTAGGAATAATTGGTAATTATGTGGTGTATTATTTATTTAAAGAAAGGTTAGTTAGGAAATTGACAAATTATAAGGGATAGCTGATTTACTTTAACATCTCATGGGTGTGTAAGTGGTATTGGGGAAAGGTTACTGAGTAATATAGATAAGATAAATATTAGAAGTAACAAGTATTAGTAGTATGATTACTAGAATAACGGTATTCAGAAAGTGGCTAGTGATCATGTGGTACGTCAGTACTAAACCTTTTAGAATTATGGAATTCATTATACTAGACGGGTTGGATCCTAGTGAAGGTATAATAGATTTACAAGTGTGATATATTGTATTTATATTATGACTTTAAGTAAGTCTATTATGATAGGTTCCAACACATAAAAGCGCTGAAGAGTTATGCAATGTGCTAATATAGTGGGAGTGGTATAAATAATGTAGTTGGATTGAAAGTAGTGTGTTGCGGTAAATTTAAGATACAGTAGTTGTTACAATATGGGATTAAATCTCAAATGGTAGATTAGTGATAAGAGTGTGTCCATAGGTGATCAATGTAGCTGGTAGCTATAACTTATTGTTCCATATTATAATTATAAATGCTTTATTAGACCAGGGTACTTATGTCGCGGACAATTTAGTGAGAGGTTTTGATTCTTTGCGTGTATATTATTACAGGAAAAATTGTTTGCTATCTGATCGTTAAACAAACGATTTAAGTATTGGAGATTTCTTATTTTAGGATGAGTATATTATATGAGGAGTGAGAGAATACTTATATTTAGTTTATAGCTAATTATCTTATAGATCAATTTTATTGCTTACATTTTGTCACGGATTTTCTAACTATAATGATATTAGTATTATGTATTATGATACTTATTTATAGTTATGGATCTCACTGCTCTAGGTGGAGTTAACCTATGTGGGAGCTATATTATCCTAATTTATTTCTAACTTTTTCAATATTTGGAAATTTGTATTTTATTCTCTCTTTAGTTCTTGAAGCTTCTCACTGGTTATTTTCTCCATTTTTCTTGTGTGTACTAATTTCAGACTTAATTCCATATTTCAATTGTTATGGGATATTCTTCTCTAATTTTATAAACAATTACTACACAGCGTTGAACTTCTTGCGTTAACGCACGTAGCTCGTTAGCGGGCACTCATTACAAGGCTTGGTTCTCGCGGGGACTGTGGAAATAAGGGTTTAGATAAAGAGGGAGGAGCACTGCGGCATTGGATGGCCGTCAACGTCCAGCTAGTGGATTATTTCCCTAACAAAAATAAAATCTATAAATTAAAATATAAGAATATGGGACTTGATCCACTTTCACTCTTATTATCATTTGCGATCTCGTGATAGGACTCTGTTGGCTCGCAAACTACATCGTTACCATTTTATGTGGTAAATTTGAAATTATCTAATATTGAATATTATTTACATGTCCAACTGCTATTATTTCTTTTTTATATTCAAGTAATTTTAAAAGGTCACCAAAAACTTAACACAGGAGATGTTGAGCGTGTGAAGCGCAAAAAATATTATATACTTAATGGTGTCTTTTTATTCTTCTCTTGATTTTACATTATCTTAATATCAAATTACATTATATTTGAATTCGCCCACGCATTCTTACTAGGTGTACATTTTTATCCGGGCGTCAAATCCTGATTTGAACATTACGTACACAAATTTATATTGGATTAATTCTTAGTTTATCCTGGAGTCTTAAACCACTTATTTAATCAGCTTCCTACTACTATATATACTCACATACTCACCTACTTATACCTTACCTAAAGTTTCTATCTATGCCACTAACTAGTGGATATTTAATTTTTTACACACTCTCCTGACTCATTACTTGGTGATATTATTGCTTTAATCCACATGAATTAATATATTAATACAGGGTTGGGTTTCATCTACTACGTATTATAGTATTGTCCTAATATATCATATCATCACTCTTATTTCATCAAATTTAGATCCTACAGCTAATAATTTACGTAACTCTCTTATTAATTTGGTCATTTTGGGGCCATAGATTATTCATTTCATATACATTAGTATTTAAATAATTTATACACTTAAGGTCTAATCTCCTTAACTCTTAACCTTCATTCAACACTTAATTTGTTTAATTAATATATAGTTATATATATGGGATAATTGCACTTTTAAATCACCATCTGTGGTACTATTAGATTGATTAGGGGAGTAAATAATATAAGATAAATGGTATATTGCAATAATTATACTTAACATTATATGATGATTGAAAACCAATTCTATGATAAATTTTCTTCCCAGGGTTCTAGAAATCAGTAGATATTATTAATTAAACTGAATTCACGACTCTCTTCTTGTTATCTTCTGCAGGATTGCGTGTCTAAATCTTTCATACACATTTCCATCTAATGTTAGACTTGGCTCACATTTTGTATCGATTATGTAATCAGGCGTGATGTTGATAATGTTTGAATATAACAGAACATTTTTGTGTGTATAACCAGTTTTATTTGCTATTTTAATTTTGTTCTATAGTATTTCTTTAATTTACAGTGATGTCCATGTTGTGGAATAAAAAAAGAGAGAAGAGAGTCTCAGGATGATTAAGATTACTCGCGCTGATCAACATAGCGCAGATGGAGTGTGCGCAGGCGGCGGACCGCGCATTCACAAAGAGCCGCCATTCACTTGTGAAGCACCACTCTTTCGTTGGCTTTGTAATTAACAGTTCCTTTTCTACTGACTCGATGTCCGTGTTGAGGTAGGTTCAGAGGCACCGATCGAGTTCCCAAAACAGCTCACCTCTATAGAACGGCTTAACCAACCAGACTCTTCAATCCTTGTGATGGATGAGCCAAAGGGACCATCTAATATACTCTCACGGCTGATTTTCTCACCCGCATCTGATCTTCGACACCGTGGGTGCTTCTGAACACGTGTTAAGATTCTATATATAACAGAGTGTTTTCTCACGACGTACGGTACGAGTGGACGCTTTTAGTGCCGATCTTAACGAGTGGAGTGGTGGAATAGATTCAGCGGTGAAACTCATTCCAATTGGCTATCTTTATATAATCTATGCGTGTGATGAATTATTCGTGGAGTGATTCTTGATACCCCATCCTCTTTGGAGAGAGATTTCTTTATATCTTGAGGAGAGTGAAGACAGAGTAGAAGCAGCATATAGAGAGAGAGTAGAGAGATGGCGTTTAGAGAGACGATAACGGAGAGAGACGACCGACGAGACGACGACCGCAGACGTATGTCTACCGTAGGAGATTAAGAAAGTAGAGGATGAAATGAGCAGGGCGACGAATGTTTGCAAGATGCTATTGATGAAGAGGGGAGAAGGAAGTTTCTCCGGCCAGTAAGAGAGAAGATGTATTGCACGAGTCAAGCAGAATGGGGCATTGGAGAGGATGAGATTAGAGACGAAGAATGAGAATAGGGAGGACGCCGCCCGCGAGACGACTGTAGCGAGGAGTGAGTTAGAGAACTAGTTACCGGAGAGTTATCGATTTGATTGATTTGATTAGTTTTCTCGCAGTAGAGCAGATGGGCAGCGGAGGGGTGACAGCGCGGAATGGACTTGGTCGGAGAATGCGCATGAGTGATTGTTTAATCGGAAGTAGAATGCAATGATGTTAGCCGAGCCTTAGCACCAATCGCTTTGTTTCTCTGCAGCCTTCATTACGAAGTAGTACCATTTGCATTATGTTCTTCGTTAGCCACACCCGACCGTATGACGTACCGGTTTTTTTGATCGACACCGCCCAGTCCATGATGCTACCTTTATGCAAGCAGAGATCTGCACCGCATGAGGACGTACACCCGTAGTAATTGACTGCAGATATGTCTCCAAATCCAAGCAGATGAACGATGTCGTTTGACGCAAACAAACATATCGTGGTCACGCTGCGACGCCTACTGTTACAATCACTAGGTCTGACATCGATGTGTATGTATGCTCTTCTACCTTACGTCTAGTGGTTTAAATGCAAGATGCCCGTGAAATCACGAGCCTTAGAGTTCCTAGGGACGTATGATCAGAGATGACGATTCGGAAGTACGAAGACTACGTATGACTCTAGAGGAGAGAATTCTGCTGGACCTTCTATGACGCTAATATCATTTTGGATGCGCCAGATGGACGAGCAAGTCAAGAAGCATGTGTAGGAGATCCAAGACGCATTAGTTAGAAGAACTCTCTAGATACGAATATCATAGTCGCGGAGCTGTCACTGGAGAGCACTCTGAACAGCAGAGATGAGATTTTGGGAACGTTTTCCAAGAAGAAGAAAAAGAGACACGGATTCGAGTATGTTATTCAGTGCATGTGAGCATGATGATTATAGTAGAGAGATTGGATGTAAAATGTTAGGATTCAGATGTTATTTGGCATGGGTGGGGATAGAAGGGGAATGAACAGGTTCGAAGAATTTATAGGATGGTATAGAGAGAGGAAGGATTGATTTAGCCAGAAAGAAGTGAAAGATAGTGAAAGGAAGTGCAACTGGATTTCATGGGGATTTTACGAGATGAAGGTGAGAGGGTAGGGCAAGTACAGGAGAATGAGGAGGGGAGGGTCAAGGGGGGACGTATGATGTAACATGGAAAAGAAGAGTTGGAAGAGACGTAGAGAGTAAGAGTGAGTTTCGCAAGAGAAGAAAGATGTCAGAGAGGGAGGAGTAGATTGTAGAGATAAGGGTTGGATTTTGTTTGATAGGAAATTTTTATAAAGATTCTATTAGTATTTCACGGGATAATATGTTTTTTCTGTGAGCTAGTATAGATTCTAGGATTGTAAGAGAGAAAGACTTTTATATATATAGTCGTAGTTCGTGTGGGCGCTAGACACATATTGTTTATTAGCACAGCTTAGAAGGATATATAGAAAGAGATACGTGGATTGTGGATCTCGTCATTCGGGACGTTATTATTCTCAGTCAGTGAGTGAGGTGCAGTTAGATTGAGCAACAAATTAGTCGATGGTCGGAGCTATACGTAAAGCATAACAATTTTGTTACAACTGGATACACTACATTGCTATTGACATAGGAAAGATAAATACAGCATTTCGATTATCAGAACATTGTTTAAACACAACAATTGGCATTAGAGAAGAAACTAAATTAGTCAATAGAGGTACAGTGTTATTATAGTTTTTCTTCATATGTTAAACCTGCACCTATGAATACCTCTTCATCCGTAATGATGGGTGGGCATTTGGGTTTAGATCGATTGATAGCCTGGGAGACTTCTTACCTGGGAATTCGTTGAACAATGGACCCTGCGCTTTCATCCCTAGGTGGAATTATTTAATATATGGTTACCAGCGGAGCGTGAAGACTAGTGGGTGGTTCAGCAACTTGGGGCGCTCATTCAAGGTGGATATATGATGATTTATTTATTCCTACTTCACACCCTCTGGTTCTTTAACGGCAGTGGTGGATTTAATTATGAATTATTTCGCATATTCTGATCCGCGATTTCGCCGCTGTGGTTACAGGCTTTGTGGATTTATTATATTACGTATTAGATTTGATAAAAATTGTCACATGGACTTGGCTTTATAGCCCTTCTCTTTTCTAACAGTTTATTATTGGTCAGAATGACGAAATTTGTGAAGGATGGGAGTCGCAACATTTCATATGTGGGATTGAGGGTAGATTTCGAAGAAAAAATTTATGTCTTCTTTGTTATTTTACCGGGAGACATTCATATCGGGACTTATCCTTAAGAGTTTATTCTAAATAATGGCACAATTCAATTGCGTCTCCTAGGCACCGAGTTCCTACTTTCAGACCTTCTGGGTCAGTTGTCCAAGCTTGCGCTTCTTTCTCGGTATCTAAGCATTAGCGACGAACAACCAGCATTCACAACCTGAATTGGCCATTCACATTCAGAACGCATAGTTCTCGGCGCGCTATAATCTGGTATCGGAGAAATTGCGCCTGGACTTGAATGGTGAGCCTAGGGGAGTATTAATTAGCTTACTATTACCTAGGTGGTAGGAGTTTTTTTACAGCCACTTTTCTAGTAGATTACTTCGCATCTTACTGTCACGATTTATAGAGAGAGATCTTAGTTCGAATTTCCATCAAAACGGATGCTTCCTCACAAATTGATTAAGAGGGGATCTCTGCACTCACTTAACTGGATAGAAGTTTATTTAGAGCCTTCATAACTAGCTGGGTTTATTCGCTTAGTATAGGATAAATTTTAAGCATTACGACTGGTATCCATTAGCAAGTGATATCCGTTAAGGTGCATAGCAGAGATAGAACCATGAGGGGGAGAAAGGAAAACCTGTTTTTGGGGAAGGGTAGGGTACAACCTGGCAGTTGACTGGGGCATCTCGCTGCGTTTCTTATGTATTTTTAAGCGGACAGCTATCTTGGCTGTTTATGGTTTGGAAGGGTACGAAGCATTCTTATAATGACTGAACTTGTAAAGAAATGCTCTTTATCTTTGGCCCTGATTTATTTTTATAGTTTCTAAAATCATATTTTTGACTTATTGTTTACGATCGGTGGGATAATTATTATCAAGTTTATTTAGTAATCTTTCGTCTTATATGTTAGTGTTGTCGCCAATTTGGTGTCACTATTGTGATCATGAATACAGGTATGTGAGTAGATCACTTTAAAAAGTCAACCATATTAATGCGATATTATTAATAAAGTGTAAATTTTTTTATGTTTAGTGCCTTGCGAGAAGACACCGCACTGTGTTTTAAAGACATAAGTGAGTAGTGTTGGTCTCTGTGTTCAATCTTCAGACAGGGAATACCTATGGGAATTTACATTACTTGGACTGGCGTATATCACGCGCGCCATACTTGAGCCGTCTCCCGATTATATAGTGATTATTCACGTCAGTACATTTTCATTACGGATCGCTACGTCACGGTCATTATGAATGTAGCAGATTTTTCGGTTACTGGGAAAGGAATGAACGTTTCTAAATTTCTTTCATGTATCGTAACTATCGTTATATCATTCGTATGTTTTTTTTTTGGGGAGAAATTTTGGTGTTAGTTGTTGTGTCTTCTTTTTTATACGGATCCAGAAAGAAGGGTATAGATCGCTAGTGCAGTATGACACACAATGGGTTTGGACTTAGCACGACTCTATGAGAAGATAATACGCTTCCGGGACTGAGAGAGGGAGTTTAGGGAAGTATCGACACGAGGCAACGAGGATATTGACGGAAGAGAAGAGTATGGAGGCAGAGAAGACGCCAGCTAGGGTGCTAGTGCTTCTTAGCAAGAGCTTCGGGACCACGGAGGAAGGCACGTTAATTTCTATCGGTTATTTGCGCTGCAGGTAAGGAAGTATCAAATTGTACTTACAATTCGGCAACGGCAAAGAGTTTCCGACTCACGTCAAACACGACAAGGGAAGAACACAATGGTATCATATTTCTTAGTTCAAATAACTACAATTCTGCTTTAGTCTTCGACTTATCAAGGCTAATTTAATCCTAAAGACAACTAAGTTGGAGGGGCAACCAATCAGGTGGTTTATACTCCTTGTTGCGGAGTACAACTTGGGTTCGACTCCGCGACCAACCCGCGTGGGGGTATTTATTTCTGATCTTCATAACAGTCATTAGCGGTTCAATATATTTTCTTTATTTCTTAGGTGCTAATCATCGCACAGTGATATATGTATTCATTTTTGAATTTTCTGTGTGCACCTACTCCTTTCTCTTCCTACTCATTTCGCAAAAGCCAAATTAAGATATATTCCACTTATTTAGAGATCAGTGATTCTCTAGATCTTGACTCAAGGAATTAGCATTGATGGTGGTCTCTAATTTAATACTCAACTAAATATTTTATCATAGATTATAATTAAATTATTACAATAATTCTCTTCTAATAACCTCCATAAACTATCATAACTTCTTAATGTAAGTAAACAATTCCATAATATCATATAATTCATGACTACGAATACAAGACTAGCTTTAAATCACTAAATATGACTTAAATTATGCTCCCAAGTTATTAACCTAAATTAAAACTCTACCAGCTGCTCAAAGTGTTAAAACAAGTACAAAACAGTCATCTAGAATTAACTTTTTTTAAATTATTATTATTATTATTTTTTTTTAGAATACATAAAATTTCAAAATAAAGATAAATTTTCAAGTTAGTTTCACAATATTAAAAGAAAAACAAACGTTAAAAGTAAAATGAGGTAAGTTCATATGTTCATAAGAACATATGTTCAAATGATACAATACCAAACCAATGATTCTGTATTTGTTTTTACAATGAAAATAGAAAATATTTCTATGAAATCAAAACTTCTGCTTTTCCTCCAGATAATTTAACGCATTCGTTAGATTACATTCCTATTATTATAGAACTTAAGGCCACTAATGGTTTAAATTAAAATATTTAAAAGAGTTAGAAGAGTTGGAGAAGTCAATAAAGTATATTCTCGTATCTCGTACCTAAATCTAAATTAAGAGTTGACATTTATTCCTTTCTTCCTATACATCTAGTACCCGCCTTCTAAATGAAAGAACGGACATGTCGTTTAAAAAGGGAATGTTGCATATTCTCACAATTGTTTCGTTCATGAAACATGATGTTGGTAGGGAGAGTACGTAAAATGACTTAATACTACAACAATGTAAAACAAAATCATCTTGGATCACCATGTTTTTCATTCTTCGCCTTGTCATTAAATCATTAATGAAAAACTAATGTGATAATAGACTGCTATAATAACAATATATTTACTTGCTCTATAATTTACTGTATGCTCAAGCACTTACCAATTTCTCTAATCTAGGACAACCCAACGCCAGGTGACTTAAAGTGGTATCGGTAATAAGAACGCAATCTTCCAAATCAATTTTTTCTAACATTCGACAAGTCTGAAAATGATAAAAGAAAAAGTAATAATTATTAAAAACAAATAAAATCAACAACGATCAAAACGATACTTAAGATAAACTTTGTAGTATTATTATTTAAAAAAACAAAAAATACCAACCCTAGCTAACGCCTGGAAACCAGAATCTGTAAATAGGGAGCACGAAGCAACTTCAAGAGTTTCCAACTGAGGACAATTCTGAGCAATCACTAATAAACTTGAATCAGTCAAGTGACTGCATAAGGTTAGACATAGATAACGAATGTTGGGACAGTTCTCCGCTAGGGCAATCACTCCACGATCATTTATCGACTGTCAAGAAAATATAAAACACATTAAGTTTGTTTCATGCAAGTTATATATACAAATATTTTTCTATGAATAAATGTGTTGTAGCTGAACTGGTTTTCTAATTTAAATGCTGACAGGTGAATATACTCTCACCGAAAATTGGTTATTCATTTATTTATTTTTAATTTTGAGAATCCTGGAAGCGGCTCTTAAAGGTAATATCTTATTTACTACACACAATATTATGGTAACTATTTACAATAACAAAAATTGAATATAGATCAGATTCCAAACAGCAATACTTATTTATACAATTGTATTTCAAATATTCAGTATCATTCATCAAAATTTACCTATAAAGGCTAAAATGGGCCTGGGTCATAAGAAGTAAAATGCAACCAACCCTCAAAAAAATAAATATATTTCAAGTCTTAGCAATAGGAACGTGTGTAACAGTAAATCAATAAATTAAAATAGTAGGAATAACCCTTTTAAAATTTAAAATTAAACTTCAACAAACATCTGTTTTAGTAATCTATTTAACACTTATTCAAATTGTGTAAAACCACATTCAATATTTTTTAATATTAGGCTTATATAAAATTTTACCCAGAGAAAATAAAACGATACTAAATTTGTAAATTGAGAACAAACTTAAGCATTATACTTACACTACACAGATGTACTTACACTCGCACATGCAGCTTACACACACACCACATCACATTCACAAACATAGCACACTCACTCACAGAAAAACTATCAGTATCATTTTCAGCATGTCAACAAACTGCAATTTGTCGAAGCCGTCTGAGAACCATTGTGATGGTGAAGCTTCGCCATCACAGCTAGTACTTCCACTTACACATCAGAACGTATGAATTTATAAAAACAGTCTTATGTTTTTCACAACTATAACGTATTATTTATCCAATTTGAGGAGTATATCACTGAAACATATAGAAAATATAAGACGCAAATAATAAGTGCTTATAGATATTTGTATAATATCTTAGGTCTATACTTATCACACAAATAAATACGAATTACTGTAACTAATCTCTATACCGGTATTAGCTGCCTATTATATTTAGCTATTACAATCCAGATGTATATATATACATTACTAGAGAGAGTATTTAGAAGGGCAACAGAGTAAAGAGGGTATATTTCTAGGCCCACAAATAATGTAGCTAATGAAGGACCATATATATATTTTGAGTGAATTAAATGCGTTAAAATATTATACTCACTAGAAACTTAATCAATACCTATAATAACAATATAGTACTATAGCATATAGTACTATATTAGTATATCCTGTACTTAAGATAATCACAGTTTATTATATCTATACTCATATTCTTATCAATAATTATATAGATTAGTCTAGTAAAATTATTAATAGTTTATTATACTATATACGCTTTGCTATTCTTGTTACTTGGTCAAAGCAATTGCCAGAAATATCTCAAACAATTCACTTCACATAAAGAACCACAAAACGAGAAAGAGAGTTTAAAGGAGATCAGGAAAGTTGATATGGGGAACCCTAGACATCATTTTTAAGAGTCGCGTGAGTGAAAGCAAAGGAGTGAAGTGACAAGTCCTGTTTGTCCCCAATCCAGAATTGAAAGATCTAGCTAAAGTCCAATAGAAGGAAAAAGGGAGCGATCGTTTATTCTAAGATACTACACCTGTCAATTAAATCACAAGTCAGGTCAGTTAAATGCAGTGAGATAGTGGAGGTAGGAGCTCAGTAATCATTGAGATGGGAGTGTAGAAATAGTTCGATATCTCGTTCTCTCGACAAATATTTCTCTTCACTACCATATCCATGGTTCGATGCGAGTGCTTGTTACGTCGGATTGGCCATACGGCTACGAGACAGTGCGCTATGGAGGTACGAGTGCAAAAATTCAACTGTTCTCCCTATCACTCTTGCTAATGATTTCATTCTGCTAGAAATCGTTGCAGGGATATCTCTCGAGCGAGCAATAGCGGCTTTCATCAAACCGCCAAGTGCACTATAGAACTCACGCTTAGTTCTTCCCTACTGACAAAGTTCTCTAGCGCTCTTGCCAAGAACACCATCTAAGAGAACTTCTGTTACAAATTATGATCTTTTTCACTCCTTTACTTTGCCGTTCTAGGATTATGTTTTCTATCTTAGTCTAATTCTCATCTATCAAATGACAGGCAATTCTCTTCATGTCGCCCCTTCTTCATTATATCATTCCTCAAATCAATCCCTAGTTGTTTTGTATGTGTCTTGATGGGCACACACCTCATCCTCCACTTTTCATTCTCCATTCATTAGTTCGTATTATATTGTTTTTCATCTCTAATTATCATGTACTTACGTTGCCTTTCGCCTGTGAAGACTAAATCTATTAATATTCATCGTATGTGCTAAGCGGACTGAATATTCTACATCGAGTGTTGGAAGGCGTGGCCCTGTGATGGCACCTTTCCTCCTCCACAGTCTTGAGGGATGTGTGCTTCGTGCTACCCGTCTATTCCCGCTCGTCAATACTATAATTACCATCATATTGTCCATTATATCACTATATTCCCTCTATGATATGGATAAAGCTCGACACAAGTGTCCAATACACCTATAATTCTCGAAAACATAGGAAGCTAAGTACTCTTAGATCTATCTAACTATCTGCACTATAGCTGCGTTGACATTGTATGCTTATACTAAGAATCTTTAGAAACTTCTCTACAAGATCTCTCACTTCTTAGATCATCATGAATTACTATTTTCACATCATCTTCCGATATCGCCATAACGGCTTTACAGCGCTCACGAGGTCTATACTGGTCAGATATACTTTATCTTATCCTGCTGAATTATGGTTATTTCCGTAAGCACTTGTTAACGGTAACTACGGGTAACCTTGCGAGTGGTAGCAAGACTATTTGACATATCAAAGCAATTGATCGGGCTATATGCACGCCGTCTACTGCTCTCGCAAGCTCCCTATACTAATCTTGTGGGATTTGATGGCTCCTCCCTCTCTCTGGCTATTAATATATCTAGTGTATTACATTATTCATAATCAGAGCTTCTAATTATCACTCGCGTAATGATTGGTTCGCAACTTTATCTTCTTCATCCTTTTCCCAAATCAGTAGTTAGTTCCTCAATGGTTTGTCTTATCTCCATACACTAATATCCTACTGTTACAATCAAATGCATTCCTCACTTAACATACCTGCATCATCCATACGTCTCTATTCATCTACTTGTGAACTCAGTCATAAATCGAGATGTACATCAACACTCTACATTCATTCTATAACTCTTTTCATTCTGCTCCTTACTTATAAGTCCGAAAGATTCGAACCTCTCGTCTTAATCCTGTCTCGCATTACTGAAAATTTTCAATGTTTCTTACAGCTGATCTGGAATAGCAATATCGTCGGGTGGGGGTCAGCTTCTAAACCTTAGTTGAACATCAATCTTTATAGTAAAAAAAACTAAACTTCTAACATCAATCCATCACCTCTCACGTAAGTACACCTATATCATAACTTCCTATCAGTCTGTAGATACTACGTCTTCTTACGCGTCTCTCCTGTTTGAGACTAATAAAGACATTCTGGTGCTAACCCAGACAAACAAAAAACAAATCTTTCTTATGGAATAAATCCATACACTACAACTAACGGTGCATTTAAAGACGCCCATAAGTTATAAGTTTATAACAGAAGTTTCCAAACCATTTTCACGTTCATAAAAAGAGACTTTTTTTTCCTCTGCGACTAATATGTTATAAGTATAACACCAAGATCTATTATTCATGCAAGAGGCTCTGCATAGCCCTCTGCTTAATGGAGTTATCTTGCTACTCAATATCATGAGAGGTGGATCGACTCACAGAGCTTACATCACCACGACTTTTCGAGGTATGATCTCGAGTCAACATAGAGCTATATTAACGACACTATAACTCCTGTTCGGGTCATAGTTCTTATGACCCATCTAATCTCTCTTTGCGGCGCGATGTTGGTGCCTTATCTCTTTCTATTAGGTAGGCCTCGTAGCGCACCAGAATTCGAAGGAATCAATTGTTCCAGCTTCTCCGCGGCCCTATCCCACCTTTTTAAGAAACGCCTCTGATAGCACACAGAGAGTATGCTTGTTCCGAGCCACATTGATGTTTGTTAGTCGTTTGATGTTTATCGACAACCTCGCAGTACGAGAGCTGCCGGTTGGAACAGTCCTTTTTACTGTCTACCTGCTACGTTTTTCAATCCGATTCTGCTAGATTCTCTTCCATCCTATCTGTTTTTCCTATTCTAATCTCAAATTCGGCCCTCACTTAAGCTCCGTGTCTTGCTCTCATCATGAATCTATTGGAGTGGAGTAAAATTTTTGATTTCGAATTGAGAGAGATCATCTCATGGTCAAACGCCTAGGTCCTCGAATATAACTAGGGACTTCTGCACGTTGATGCTTCTGAGTTGGTGATCAGGAATTGTTAAAAAAAAATAAACACATTAAAAACAGATATAATTAAAAAGACAAAAGACCAGAAGTCGAATTACGAGTCCTTTATAGATGACAGCATCTGTGGATAAGGGCAAGCAAATGCAGATATAGAGGATCACAATCCGCCATTTTGAGACCATATACTGACATGAAGGAAACCGGAGCTTACAGGGCGTTTGTTTGCGCATATATCGTCGCTGGGCCGTCGACATATTCTTTAGTTACTGTATGCCCATGGGTATGTGAGCATTACCTCTGATCGACAATGCGTCTCCTGAAATTCAGAGTATAGATGCTCTTATAACAATTAAAGATATCTCTATTTAAAATCAATCGCATTCATTATCGGAATATAGCAAGTCTCAGGAAAAAGAACAAGGTGGCACAGAAACCGTTCCATTCTGTCCTTCGCATTAAGCATTCGACAGTTATGATTATTACGCACATGTCATATAAACTCGTATTGATGAAAACCGTATTCCGTGCACCGAGAGTAGAATTGCACACATGTAAGTCGATATGAGAGTATTTTATCAATTCTTGTATCGAACATTTTTTTACTTTTTTATCCATGCCTCCGTCCAGTTATATAACCTCGACTGGAAAGCAAACTATTATCCTTATTTGAGTCATGCATATCTCCCCTCGTGATGACTATTTGGTCAATCTTCGCTGAGAAGTGTCGATGAAACCTTTGAATAGAAATCATTATACTTGTAAATATATTATATGCAGTAAGATTCATAAGAAGATAAAGATCTATACACACTAATATAAAGTTATTCAACTAAAACTTAGAATAAAGTTTTTTATAAATACTTTAACTATTCTAAGACTCTTCAATTGACATAGGATTACATAGTAACTATATATGATATTCCTATATATATATAATAACCTATATATTATCTAGAGAAGATTATTATTCTAATTTATGAGCGCTTCAGTTATGGAGAGAGCGGCACACCTCTTTTCTATACGACGATCAGGGATTTCACACGTCGCTAAAACATGATTCCCTGAAAGGAGACTCATTGCGCTATTACTTCTGGTAACTCACCTGTATTATATCTAACGTTTAAAATGTTGAATTATTATTTACGTAGATTGTCATTGATGCTAAAAATTTTAGTGTCTTATACAAAATATCGTACAATATGTAGACATATATAATTACTATTAGTATTAATGCACTATATATCTATCTATCTCAGTATTGAGTAAATGACAGGATTTAATCCATACTGATTTCTAGATATTTAGAATCAATATTCAAGTATACTAAGCGCAATATATTAGGATATATATAGTGGGAACTTTTTGTTCATACAATCATCTTTTAAGCATATCATCAGTTCTGTTCCAGCGTGTTCAAAGCTTTGAAATATTAATTTATAGCTGTTTGACATCAACCTCCATCTTAAACGTTTAAAATGCCCTTTGCCTGCGTTGTGGCATGTGTGAAAATCGCGAGGACTAATTCTCTGCAAGTGAAATAAAATAGCTTTAACCAACTTCTGTACATTATATTATTCCGAATTCGTCGAATGTGCGCATAGGTTGCAACATTCGTGAAATAACGAACATGAAATGTAATCTGAGCAGCCATCTCCTATATCAGCCATCTATTCCCCAGCTGTTGGCTATCCATTGCCCAGCTATACTAAATGGAATTCTAATTTAATCTTTTAGAATATTGACAGAAATGTTCAAAGGTCTTATAGATATTGACTAAGATGACCAAAGATTTTCCGCCATATTCCGGGGCTACAAATTGCTATACATTATTTTTATTTTTTCACTGGGCCATATATGTTTGACAATAAAATTTCAATATTTAATTGCCTCTTGCAATATTATAGATTACCGTTTGTATTGTTGATACTCAATATATATGAGTAATTTAATACTATGTTTAAAATAAGAAATACTTAAGTTATACGTATATATATATATATATATATAATTATATAACTATATCCCGAAAATATAATTCGGTTCAAAAAGCCGAATTGTATACTACTCCATTAGTAAATAATATTAATATATCGACTGTATAATTTTAGTAGTACCTATGAAATAGGTAATACTAGAATATTAAACCTGTAAATGTAACTCTATTACCTAACGAATATTCGTCAGATACCACATATCCACTTAAAATATTATATATATAATTATTCCTTGATATATAATATTAATATAATTAATATCATATATTACTTATATTAATAGATATTATATATATATAATTTAATTATATATATAAATATAAAATCATTTAATGAGATACATGTAAGGATATATACTATATATATATTATACTATATTATTCTATATAATAATATTAATATATAATAATATAATTAACAATATACTATACTCTGTGTACTAAACCATTAACAAAATTTAATCAAACTCTATGACAGACAAGAATGCCTTTCTTATACTATAGAGAAGTCATCCTATCTACTATCTTAATTTCTCTTGTGTATGTCCATCGAGTCGCATTGAGTCTCGACATCGCCAGGCTAGGTTGCACGCGTACAGAATTGTTTGCTCACTGAGAACTTATGACAGCGAAATCTTTATGGTTTTCGAGTCTAATCATTGGCAATCAATTAGAGCATTTCTAGAGAAAGTTTCAATTAGTATTGTGAGCGTATAAGTATATTCCATTTGATACATCGCTATTCCACTTACTTTTGAGCAGAGAATCCCGCCCTTCTTGACTATGTCTATATTTCCCTCCTAGTGCGTACGAACAACATTCCTAACCTGCAGCCGGTTGGGCCCAATCAAGGCCGGAAGTACCCGTTGTGTTCCTATTTTCCTAGATGCGTGCGTCTTTACCGCGAATATTTCACCATAGAAGTTATCATAATAGCGTCTCTTCTTGTTAGCTGCCGCGCCGGTCGTCAGAAAACCCACAACTCTGAGGTATGAACCCCTTGTCTGTTATGCGTGCCCCGCCTGTACTCGAGATCAGTCTCGCCACTCTCTCCGTCAGCATCGATGATTCTAGATGATGCTATACAATTTTTTAAACAGTAAGAGGGTACTCTGTGGTATCTATGCAGAACTCAAACTTGTGTAGAGCACTGTGCCAAGATGAAAACGCTTTGGGTTCCATGCACACGGGTGCCGACCAACATTTGCTTGAACTCGGTCATACAAACCTAGCGGTCGCGGGTGATCAGGCGAATGTTTTTACTATTCCTTTACCTTGGTGGGTACCTCTTTCTCTTGAACACAACTATTGCAATGATTTATTTGTATCGCTCCTCCAAGTCATCAGCTCCATTGAGGCGGGAAATTTCTCTACATTATGTTTGTTCTTCCAAACACCTTATGAATGTAGGCTGGTGTGCGACATATTCAGACGCATATCTTTCAATATAACTGGAAGAGTTATAAATCACATCTAGTGTATCGTTTACCTTTTACTTGCTCTTCGTCTGCTTTCTTTATTGTTTCAGCCCAAACGGACTTTGATTCGCGGACTATTACGACGCTCTAAGCTCGATACTCCTAGCGATTTCATGAAGAACCAGCAGGCGTGCTATAAATAAACTGACTCCTTTTATTATGAGAATATTGCCGTTAAAGTAGAAAGAAACCTTTAATAATAGAAATATTTTCTACTATTAAAGTATTATAAATATAATATACTATGCTATACTTATAGTTTAATAGCGACTACCTACTTATATATAAGTATATATAAGAGTATTGTAATTAATCAGATACTATATATATATAGAAGGACTATATATATTAATAATTATCAGGAGGGTGGACACCCCCTCATTTAGGGAGTAGTCGCTATGCTGCGTACCTCGCAGCCCGAGAATATAGCGATCCTAGCGCTCCTCATTTTTCGATCCATCAAACCTCTCGGCTATTTCGACGTTCTCCCGCGATCTATATTACTGACTTTCACAAAATTAATTATTAATACTAAGAAAAATTATATCCTTATCAAAAAACTTGTATTTATATATTATTCATGCAAAAGAAAGAAGATTATCAATGCCCTATTGTTTGAAGAAAATCTTTATAATCATACACTATTTCATACACTAAATATACCTTCAACAAAGAGAGGTGGTCCTATTTCATTGGACATCCTATCTCTACATGCGATAACATCTTTACGCAAAACAGCGCTTAAGAGCATTCTACAAGTATCTTCACATCGCTCGTTGCAGGATCTAAAAAAGTCATAATTAGTCCTATGCTATATAATGAGGAACAATAGTGACCACCCAGCTTGAACCTTGGACAAAGCCACTTCTTCACCTAATTTCCAATGATTACATTATTGCCCATTAGTTGTTAGATCTAACACAGCCATTAGGCTCTGAGTTCTACCATTTCCACATTGCCTCAATGAAATCAACAATACACAGTACTTAACCATACTTTAATCGCCTCAGATCCATGAGTACCTACCAGCCCATCGCACACCTCAAGTGGAGGTGGGTTATTATATTATCATCAAAATTGGAAGCTAAAATTCTTCTTCCTCGTGCAGGAAAGCTTATAATGGAATGTGTTGTCGGAATTGCCTTATCAGATAAGTGAACGTATATTGATACTGGTTAGTTATATATATATTTATTCACTTTCCAGCAGTCCAAATTTAGCTATTTAGTCCTACACGAATATTCTGCTCTCTATAAATATTTTGAACTACCCTGTCACACAATAAAAGTCTATTTCGTGCCAAGACTTATAAATCATGACCCGCCTCGACTTCTCTGCAGAGCCGCTGCTAATTATACTAACATATCAGTATACGTGATTACTATATATTAAATATATAATATAAATATATATATAATATATATAATATAGTTAATATATAATATAATATATATATATATTATATAATATAATATTTATAATATAATATTATATATATATCATATATATAATATATATATAATATATATATTAATATATTATATATATATATTATATATAATATATATATATATATATAATATATATTATAGTATATATATTATATATATATTTATATAATATATTAATTATATATATATATATAATATAATTAATATTAATATTATATTAGAGGTAAGAGTATTCTACTCTATATTTTTGGAACTTCCACACGTCATGAAGTAGAAGAGAAAAGATGAGCACGAAATCTACGAGAGAGACAAGTAAGAATAGGAGATTAGAGAGAGAGATAGAGTAGAGATGAGAGATGAGAGAGAGAAGATGATAGTAGAATAGTAGAGTTTTTAAAGCCAGCGAGTGTGTAAACAGAAGTTAAATATAATATATATATAAATTATATTTTTGTAATTAAATTATATATAATTATATACATATAATTGAATATACTAATAAAACAGTACGTAATCGAATTATAAAAATACATCAATAAAAAAAATGGTCATGCTGTCAAAATGAAAAATAAAATAACAAATATTATATTAATATTATAAAATAATTTATCTGTCCAATTAATAACTCATAAATTCATATATAATAATTAAAATAAAAATATTAAATTTATATATATAATATAATTAATAATTAAAATATATATATTAATATAAAAATAATTAATATATTATATATAAAAAATAAAATTCAAATCTAAATATTAAATTATATAATATATATATGAATATATTAAAAAATATTTATTTTTTAAAAAACACTTTAAAATATAATAAAGGAAAATCTTAAAACTAATAATAGAGTAAAGTAATTGTGACTGTTAGAACACAAGATACTAATTTAGATATCAACTTCAAAGTATAAATATTAAGAAAAAAATTTTACAACAATTAATTAATTAAAACTTACCGAAAAATTAAAAATGATTTGGATAAAATTTTTACAAACATTAAAAAAATTGATAGAGAGAGTATAAATACTTATGCAGAAACATCAGATGTGGTGTCATTATTCCTCTTATTATACTTTTCTTTCATGATTATGATCAGTAATCAACATATATATATTCATTAAAGTGTTAACGTCTCTAATATCTTGATCTGACATATATAGATCTTTTTGTGATTGGATGCAAATTAAATGAGAAAAATCCCTTCTACAAAAAAGTAATTTCACACTTCGAAGTTTTAAATATAGATAATATTTATTTATATATGAGATATCTTTTGAAACACAATGAGTATTCTACATTAAATAAATTATTATCTTTGATATTTGCGTGTATTGTCTTTTTGAAGTGAATAAAAGTGCATTGAGTTTATAGTATTCATTATTGTATTTGAAATGGGTAATTGACTATGTTTACAATCATGACGGGTTGAGGCTAGGATAGATATACTTCTTATTCTATTCTTTTGTCTGGTTTAGCTGTTAAAATTAAATTGATTATAAATGGTATAAAGAAATAAAATTAGAAAAATGAAAAGTAGTTGCTGGGGAGAATAAAGAGTGAGAAGTTAAGTGAACATATTTATGAGGAAAAAGTATGTGAGGAGCAGCATTTGGAAATAAATCATTTGAATTTGCTGAGCTAGTATGAAAACATGTGACAAAAAATAGATGGCAAACAACAGTATCTTTGGTGCCACAAATAATAATAGACGTGTCTAAATGACGTATAAAAGAAGGTGATGAAGCACATGCGCTATATAAGAAAAAAAAATAAGAGTCGTGTGTTTTTGAGAGTTACAAAAATAATGGAGTGTTATAAGTAAAAAAGTTATTTGCCTTCTTGTAAGAGGTATTAAATGATAAAACAATAAATTTGTATCCATATTAAGAAGAAACGTAGTAATGAAAGTTCGGGAATAGATAAAGAAGTAAAGGATATACAGTAAAATAATGAGAGTTAATCATGACTAGTACTTTCTCGAATGCTATTGGAATTATGCGTGTATAGAAAGTTGTGTGAGGAGAAACAATTTTCACATCTGCCATAAACATAACTGGAAGATAATATGAAGATTTTTAATCTTGAATTGGATTGATTAATCGGTGATGTGTGGATATATACAAAAATCGGATATTTTGAAATTGAGGTAATTAGATTAATATTGTGTTGTAATTGAAGGAAAACAATTAGTGAGTCACTTGCAGATAAAGTTGAAGAGTGAATTGAGGGAAATCATTCAATCGAGAAGTGTTTTAATAATGAGAATTAATTATGTTGTGAAAGATAGATAACCAGATGGAGGCGGATTCTATATGAGGCTAAATTTGAAGTCTGTCTAACAAAGATTTGTCGTTATTATAAGTTATCTCGAGAAGATGGGGAGGAACAGTGGTAGCACAAATATTATGTATGGATATACGAAAAGAAGAGGAAATATGTTACCATACAACTCAGTTGTGCGAAATAGTTTATTGATGCTGTAATTAGCAAGATATTTGAGGTTTAGAGGTCTCGATTCGAGCTATTCAAAAGGACTATTCGTGTGAAGAACAAGTTGCGTTTGGAAGTGGTTTAGATTAGATCAAATTTAGTATTTACTCTACATATATATAGAAAAAAGAGAAGAGAAAAGAATAAAATGATTTAGGTTTTATGGACTTGCAAACTGGCCGTAGGACGAAGTAAAATTAGGTTAAATGTCTACTGCAGGTTCTAGTGGAGGTTATGCAGCTTCTCAATGATATTGCAAAAGGCGATTGTATCTTTGTTTGAAACATATGTAGATACACTGGTTATATATGAAAATAAATGTGTTTCTGAATTCAATATAATATACCACCAAATTTTACATTGAATGTCAGAATGTGATAACACGCGAGAAAAGAGAATAATTTATTTAGGTTTCTATCGGACTTGATCATACTGGTGTACGGACTGGAGTACTAGGCATGACGATGGTGTAGCATGTTTAAGAATTAGGGGTGTCGCAAGTAATTGTTTTTTTTTTTTTTGAGAAGCGTATGTAGCAGGGGGTTGTGTTTTGCAGACAGAGAAATGAGAAATTGACTATAGTGATGTGGATTTATTTATTGGTAAATTAGTAAATATTTGAGATGTGTGAGTGGAAATATTCCAGATGTGTATGTGTATCCCAGGATTTTATATTTTGTAGATATTAAACTAAGTTTTTTATATTATTTTTTTTTTTTATTAACAACTAAGCTCTACCACCCTACTCACATTCGTCAGAGCCCTATATTTATCAAGGACAACATAATACACCGTCACTAATCTTCAATACTACAAGTGCACTGTTATACCTGCTCAACAACATCAAATCATGCAACACCAGTTTGAACAAACAGAGATTTACTATTCAACAACTTCCAAACTCTTCTCACCAATACCTACTCACCACACAATTATTAATCAAGATGTCGAATAAACAATAAGATACTCTGAAGAACTCAACCATATATCCACACACATTACATGCAGCTCAGACATGAATTTCATAATACAATATTTTCAAACAACACAATGATCTTACTCAACCCGTAAATCCAACAAACAACACCGCTATAGCTCTTATCGTATCTATAACTCACTTAGCATCCGTCTCTGCTTCAAAAGGCAGGCGCTCCATTAAACTATACATAACCAAACAACCTACGCTATCAAACTAATTAGAAATTATCAATTCAAGCTATATAGAATAATAAAACAACCAACGACCAAACATAAGAATTAACTATAACAACCTATTCTAAGATAACACTACTAACAAAACATTAAAACTTATATTAACTACGCAACTATTTTAGACAACTATCTGCGAACAATACTCAAGCATTCAAATAACCCTAGTGAACACGTTTTACATCACATTATGAACAAGATAATGTATATTATATGTAAAGTCCAATTAAACTAAACTTTCTTTACCTTACCTTATAGCTTAGAAAGAAAATATAATTCTATTCATCCACCAAGTTAGAACTACAAGCTAATATAAAAGACCATAGGACTTTCAACAGCCAATATATATATATAAATAAGTGCTCTCATTATACTCTCCTATAATCACATATGCAACTATTGAAAACATACATAAACAATAACTCCATACCATCATCAAAACACATAACCACATCTACTCCATAAATCCTTACAAACCAACACCTAACGGAGCTAACTCGAACATCTCTGACAACATGTCAGCAAATTTTAAATGCCTTACATCCAAAATTTAGACACACAAAACAACTAAGCATACGTCATAAAACAATTCATTTAGTGCAAATTTGGACATTCAGAAATAAGACAGCGTCATAAATTTCATAACTTTCTATAATTACACAACTTGATCCAAACAAACTAAATCCTAACATCCCCTCCTATAATCTCTAATGCAAGATGGGTCCACAATACTTTCTACATTAGATTATTTTGTGCTGCATATTACAAACATATAAATCTTAACTCTCACGACATAAAACATCAACACAACGTAGTACCCCGCCAAGGCGCTAATATTATATCCCGGCACTGTATTCTAAGACTCCTTTCTACGTCCTCAGTATCTAAAGCAAACTACCAACCACAAATCAGCTCACACTACGAATCAAAACAGACCTCCGCACATTATAAATTCGATCCGGCATATGCCATTACGACACGCAGTAAACCGAAACATCGCCACAACTAACAAAAAACAGTCAATCCAAACTTCAACAAAATATACAGCAAAACAATGTCTTTGTCACCTAAACAAATGTCTCGCAATTTAAACATTAATTAACGACAACCGGACTAAATCTGTGGTTACTAGCGACATACACTCAATAGGTCTCCTAAGCAATTGCTTATATATATAATAGTATAGTATAAATATTCTTATAATAAGTCCCAAAATCCTTGAAGTAAACACTTGAACACGTAAAATCCCACCTGCACAAAAACATCATAAGACAAACATAATAATTCTGCTCATAACAAACAAAATTGTATCTATTAATGTTGACCATTATAAGTGTTATTAGGATTGCCATGCTTAAGAACTTGATTACTAATATATTATATATATATATTATTAATATATATAATAATTTATTTAATATATAATATATATTATAATATATTAATCAATATATATATTATATAATATTATACTATATAAATATATATTATATTATAATATGATATTAATATATAATATATATATTATAGTATAATTAATAGTATATATATAGCGGTTTATATGAACTTTCTTTTATCTGATAAGATATCAGACAATACATTTGTGCATCTACTGGTATTCCGATTATGTTTGAAACTGAGGGAAAAGATGAGCGTAATTAAAAATGATGCATTGTGTGCATTCCGTAATGTGGGTCAGGGATTATTTCAAAAATTAAACTAAAAAAAAAAAAAGCTTGTAATTTATTAGAAAATTTCCTCTTCTTCATAAAAAATGGGGTTCCGTATGTCGAAAGGTGCGTTATTTACACTTGCGTATTTGGACTTTTTCGAGAGAATTTAGGGGATGTAAGTGAAGAACATTGTGAAAGATTTTCACCAGATATTCAGACAATGGAAAGGTGATATGACCAGGACATTGGGATGTGCCATGAGGTGGATAGTTTGATTTTGATAAGAGGAAACAAATCGATACACAAGATGAAAAGCACGATCAACCCAAATGCACTTTTTAAAATGCAAAGTAAGGCCATGTTTTTGCATATTTATATAGGCTTATTGTGAGAACTTATATTTGGGGATATTTAGTAAGTCTAATAAGTACATAAATTCTTTTTCAGTTTCCTGTTCTTAATTTAAACCAATAAATAATTGTAATATTGGTAATAGTTGGTTATAACAAAGTATGTAAACTTAAAGAGTCAAGACTTAAATTTTGCAAAATAACTTCTCAAATGACTGTGATGAAGAGAGACTATTAAGGTCATTATTCTGTGTTCAGCGTTCAAAAAATATAATATTCAATAAAAATATCAAATAAACATTTTATTGATGTTACATATATGTGTATATATAATATTTTTTGATATATAAAAGGTTCTAATAAGGAATCTTAAGCTAGCTAAAACCCCACAAGAATAGCATCTCCGACGAGTAAACCACTTCTAGAATGCATATTAAATGCATAACTTGAAACTTATGATAGACAATTAAGGAAGGTCGAGGAGAAAGAAGTGAAACTGCATAAATGCTTCAGAGCAGCCCCGCTGAGCAAAAGAGCACTAATAGTGAATTAGTTGGTTATTTCATCATATAAACTCTGAAGAATAAAGGATCATGGATTATTTACTTAGACTTTAATAATTAATGGCCCGAAATTGCATTGATCAATTCATCATTCACCTGTCAATGAATCAAAACACGAGCGGGAAGCATCGAGAAAACCCAATAATCGATATTGAGGCCTACCCATAGACAAAGAATAATAGGGAAATCAGGTTTAGATATAAGTTTCCAAGTATGTTTTCGAGAAGATCTTGTGAAACAAAGGAACTCGCAGCTCCTACAATACAATCGCGAGATGTTCGCCTATATAAGAGATCCTCTTCATGTGGTTGGTCAATTAAATCGGCAAGCGTTCCCACTAGATAATGGAGTGGCTTGCATACAAATAATTATAGTAACAGACTCCCTCCCCTTATATTCTGACAGGGTCACAGCGATGGAGTAACGTATAGTATCTAGAGTGTAGAATGGAATAGCTAAGCAGTCCCGCACACAGAAAACACGAACCAGCCTTAGAGCCAAGTAGCAGTGGATAAGTCTTAATTATTTTGTTACATACTAAGTTTGTGGAATCTTGTTGAATTTTGACGTTATGTGAGTATTTATTCTTTATATTCTTTAATAGGAAGTAGGTAGATCTTGTTTTAGTTGGTTTACATGTTATAAAATCATATATAGCTGTTTTTATTTTTTTGTCTTTGAGTTTGTTGTCTTTTCAGTTTTTGTTAAGGGGAAGTCAATATTCATTTATTTTTATTTCTTTTATTTGCCGTAGTTTAGTAAGAATTCTTCTGTTAAATTTGTAATGTATTTTTGGGTAATATGCTTAAAAGCTAAGTTAGGGGTCAAACTTTCGTTCAATACTTGTTTTTATCTGGAACAAATGGAAATTGATATTATTTGAAATAAACCAACATAAAATAGAGCTATTAATGGATTTATTTGCGAGTTATTGTATGCTTAAGAGCATACTATTTTGTAATATCTTGTTTAAAAATATAATAGTTATACTTGGTCACCAATCATAATATCTAAAAAATGACTTATATTCAACTTGTTGTACAGTGTAAGCATATACATGAGTGCCTACATCAACAGCATGTGTGCTTAGTTCTTATTATTAATTAATATTTTATTATTAGTTAATATATAAATCACAGTATCGGCATCTAGAAAAAAATAGATCGGATATTGTAATTGGCCTTTTATTATTTCTGTATCGGTTACTTCTCATTAGTGTGCGAATGCTAGCTTGTGGGAATTTTTGGACTGGCTGGTAAGACCGAAGAAAAAGTGATTGAGTAGTTAGATGTGTTGTCTGTAATATGCTGAAGATGAGAAATGTCTCGATTATTATTTATTGGCAGCCGTCGGGAGAAATGAGTTTGCAGTAATAAATGGAGTAATGGCGGTTTTTGTAGAGGGTTCTATGGGCTAGTTGTGTCATCCTATGCGGCCATGATGGAATGAACAATTAGAGATTAACTGAATCTATTTTTACCATAGTGAGGGTCGTCGCGGTTCCCCTTGTTATAATCTTATGGCTTTTAATTTTCTGACTTAGAACGAGTCTTATTATTAATTATGACTTTGTGGTAAAAACTTGTTGCCGGTAAAGCTGGTGTTCCTTCTTCGACTTTGCACATATTACTTCTATTCTTTATCTCTCGCTTTCTTTTCCGATGCATAATGCACCTTACCGCGACCAGTTTGGGGAATAGAGGAAATACGAAATATGATATATATATAATAATAATATATATTATATAAATAATCTTATTATATATATATATATATATATATATAATATTATTATATATATATAGTGATGGGACGATTAATTTATCGTCATCGGCAAAATCGGCATATTTTCTCAATCGTCATCGTGAATTTTTTGTATACACTTTGAACAAATATTAAGCATTTTGGTGAATTAAATCAATAATTAATAATAATAATAATAATCATTACTTATTTATTATATATTATTATGATTATATTCTTATTATTATTATTAGCGATGTACCGATTATATCGGTATATCGTAGTTGCCATTTTTGATGGTATCGGTATCGGTTAAAATGGCCGATACTTAGCCGATACTTCTTATTTTGGGTGAAAAATTATAAGAAACTTTTAGATTCAATAATAAACTAGTTCGATATAGATAGCTAAATACAAGTTATTTTTTTTTTTTCCCTCGATTTCCTTTTTAACTAGATTTTTAGCGTTCTTCTCCAACTTGGTCTTTAGTGTAAAATTTACCTATTTGGACAGCCATTATTATAATTATACTAGTTTGAAGATTTTTATTTAAAAAATATATGTTTTCTTTTTTTTGTACGTCAATTTCGTGAGAGCGTGTGATGCGTGAGTGTTTCACTTTCTGAGGAGGATTACTTCATATTTTAGGAATTTGCTGTAAATAGGCGTTTTATCGTTTAAAATTTAGGTTTAGCGTACGAATAAATTTTCCTCATTTCTCCTTTGGTTTTTGTCTATTTTTCTCTTTTTTTGTTGTGATTGCGTTGCGTGTATGCTACATCGATTTGCACAGGCCGTGCTTTCCTTTACTTTACAACATCAATGGCTTGCACTTAACTCTGCATCCATGGAACTAACTCTCTACTTAAACCTACATTTATGCCTCTGTTCCGGACACAGAAGGCTAAGATTCATCCTTTCAACTCGTTAATTATATCCAAACTATAAACTTAATTTTTAGTATATTTCCGTTTGGATAGGGTGTAATACGTTGCTATGTAATATAATACCAGTTCCTTTATAACTCACTTTCCTGAGAAATATTCGTAATCTACCTTATCTTACGATGTTTCTTTTGGCATAAAATTCTTCTCTTCGTCTTTCTACTAAGTTTCTTATGCTTCTGTCTATTGTTTCTCTATCTGACTAAAAATTCAAGCACAGATTTGTTATGCAATGCCCTTTTTTGATTACCTGTAAATTTTACTAAACTATCTCACGAAACTGTATATACTTCTCTTAATTCTCAAAATACATGATGTTCCTTTTTCGTACTTTAGGTACGGAATTCCACATGTAAGACAAATCATGAAATGGTTGGGTTACTACTCATATCTTGATTTAGTCGGGATAGAAGTCCGGAAATCATAATCAAGAGTATAATTCCAAGAGAAATCTGAACAAACTGGGCACTTTAAAATAAGCCTCTACAATACACTCCGTGATCGTCACCACACGTGATTCTTGATCCACAACTTGTACCTGTTATAATTCACTGCAAAACTAAGCAAACACATATCATTCTACATAAATACAAAAAGAAGAACACAACAACATTCGACAGCTCCCCTACTATGAGTAAATAGAATTTCTGACACATACCTTTAGGACATTATATTGATTAATAACATATATGTCTCTCTCAACAACTCCTCCATCCTGCAACTATAACTGTAACGGAATGTTAAACTGCACTATTTCTGAATCTATTAGCCAGATTGGGGGGCGCATATGCGTTGCTTCTACCCTAGATCATTAAATTGAATTGATGCTTTGACTATGATACAGAAACTATATAGACTCAGATTTTCATGACCGAGAACCATATATTGTGGAAAACTCGTAAAATGTTAAGATAAATTAATAGGAATCGATGATATAAGAATAGTCAGTTTCGGTTCTGGACTACAAAATCTTTTTCTACTCTTCAAATAATCCATGGTATATACATAATCGTATTGACTTGTTCCAGAATTAAATACTGACCAACCTAATTTCAATAAAGCTAAATAAAGACTATGAGATATTCTGGTGTATGGACAATAAGTACTCGGTTTACTCAAAAAAACACAATAATCAACTATCCAAAAGATTGTTCTCTATTGCACAGATCTTAAGAATAAGTCTAGTTACACGTGGACACACTTTCGATAACGAGCTAAAGCAGCACTTTTCATTTAAAACGAAAAGCACATGTAATCGAATCCTGTTTCATCCATATAGCTTGACAAAATTACCTTGGCATCTTCTAGCCAAATAATCATTTTCATAACAACTTCATGAAATATCAATTTAACTAATATTCATCCTCATATTTAATTGACTCTGATTGAATTCTGCCTTGTTAAAACTGTATAATATATCCATAACTGAAAAAGGCAATTCAATTAGCTCTTTGGCCTCCTATTCACTCTATAATTCATCACCTATTGATGAGACTGATTTCACTGTGCAAAGTTTTACCTTATTTCACCTTCTCATTCTATTCTATCTCAGTAGTTACCTATTGATACTTTACCTGTAATTCTCTACTTTTTGATATATTGATGCAATGGCTCTATGTAAAATATCTATAGCTAGAGTGCTGGCAATTCTTAGTCACACGAGTTTTGAGAAGTTTGCTTCCGTGCATGACTCACGCCCTCTCAGTTATAAATCTATATCTCTCTATGCCTAAATAATAGCATATATCTTCACCTCAAGTGTTGGATAGACGACGCATATTTCAAACCTATATTATCTCGATAAAATGATGCTCTACTGTATATACCTTCTTAATACTATTTCAATAGTCATTACCATTATGCTTCTTCCACATTGTATGTATTTAAATTATATTATTATTCTAAACGAATCCTTATTTATGGAAACCCTTCTCAACTCATCCCATTAAATCATCTGGAATCTCTTTAACTTCTTTCCGATCATTAACCCTATGATATCGATATATATTATATACTTATCGGTGCTTATTATATCAAAGATTTTACTACTGGCATATACTTATCCTATTTAACATTATGAATTTTCAAGGTTTACTACCGCCCTATATCTATATAGTAACTAACGGGTAACTGCGTTGGAGCCTTTAGACTATAGTTCAAAAGCATGTCTTGACTCAGGTATTTGCATTCGCGGTCACGTGCTCCAACTACAAATATCCCCTCCTTTTGAGTTTTTCGCTCTATTCTCATTGCTCTTACCATCAGATATATCGTCTCAATCTATTTCTTTTCCATATATTCGCTCAGATTTTCTGTGCTGTTTTGTGTGTAAGTACAGGGGCGACTTCTTCTTTTCATGGTCATATAGTGGTGTTCACTCATAAGGTGTCCATGTTTTAATCATTCCTAACTTTAGTTTTCCCTGCTTTTTTCTTTTTTTTTTTTTTTTTTTTTTTTTTTTTTTTTTTTTCATCATATGTATTCCTCTCACCTGCACTATTTTCTTAAATCTTATTATTCATATTGTCATGACTTTTGTTACGCTTTCGTCTTATCTTCATTCACACTGATCTTCATTATCAATTCTGCCTCCCTTCTTTACTTTATTACTGGCTATCTGTCTTTAATTCTTGCTCCGGATCTATTCTCGTTTGACTGCTGATAGGCACTGTAATGGGTTGGTGCTATCTACTCAAGCTTATAATTTAATTGTCTTTCAAAGAGAGCCAACTGTTGCTAATACAAAAAAGTTCTGGTCCTCCCTCTAGATATCACTAATTACTTTTTTTCTTATCCTTCCTTATCTTTCTCTTATTTTCAAATCTCTTCTCTCGTCTCTCCTGTTCCCAATATAAACATCCTTGGCCTTAAACCAAAAAAACAAAATTTTTTGTTGAAAACCTCTAGAATCAATCATGTTTGTAAACATGTGTGGCTTTAATTAAGTATTTGGCATGTTTGTTATAGAAAGCGTGACAACCTTTGTGAAGAGGAAATTCTTACTTACTCTAGGTTAACAAATATAATGGTGAAATTTTGTATTCTTCTGTCATTCCGATCTTATATATTAATGGTCTCATACCCGTCCCTTTGTCTCTGATTACTTTCGTGCTCCTATCATATCGTGGGGGGCCGGTCTGGTTTACATGCCGTGCTTTTGTATATGTCGTGTTAGTGGTTCGCGAGTCATAACGTATCCAAGAAAGACTCTTTTATCATATTGACTGTACCTTGTCAACATTCCTAGAGATTCTAGACGAATCAAAATGATCCAATTTCCTCAGAGTTTGGAGGCGTTTGGCTAAACTATCTGTGTTGTATGACAACTCTGATAGAATTCATTTTTACTTAATTATATTTGGTTCCATTTGAGACTGGAGAAGCGCACCAAGTAGTAAGTTACAGTGCCTCGTTAATGCACTTGAATTTAATCCACACCTTATCGGCGTATACATACCACCTTTACACGGAACCTGAGTATATAATTATCCCTCGTAGCACAATGGTAGCGGAATCTTACATCAATGGCATGCTAATTATATGCCACCAACTCACTTGACGCTCACCTCAAAGATGCTCATATCTAAGTACTTTGGTTTATATTATAATTATTTCTACAGTTCGTTATACGAGTGACAGTACTCCAACTGCTTACGGAGACGGATTGACCACGTCCTCTCGTATTGTAGATCGGAAGTTATCAACTTCCCTGCGCTCACAATAGGATGTTATGTTTTATATTATTTATAATTAATAAATATTATATTTTATTAATATAATATATAATATTATTAATAATTAAATTAATATATATATAGTTAATATTACTTATAATTAATTAAATTACTATATATTTAATATATATTTATATATATTAATATATATATATATAATATACTATAAATATAATATAATAAATATATATATATATATATATAAATAGGTTACTTAAAAGTGCGCAAGACGACAGAAATTGACGAAGAAACGTGCGTCGATTTAACCTATCAGCACTCAAAGGTGTAGTACACTCATTCTTGTTTAGTGCTATCCTTATGTTATGCGAAGAGGGCCACGACAGGCTTCTCGCTTCCCCTGGTCATGCCACCGACATTTTTTCTCTAATGCGCATGGTCCTTATCTCTCTATGTTGAAGGTGTTACACTTCTTCCAGTTAATCGTTCTTTCAGTCCTATAAACCCTCCACCGCCGCTCTATTGTCACTTGTTCCGAGGTCTTCAGTGCGTGAAATCTTGAGATACTTGTACTGATGATGGTTATGAAATGCAAATTTGCTCTTGACATGAAGAAGTTCTACGAATACAGCAAAGAGATTTAAAAACAAAAATTGTTTTATATTCAAATGAAAAGCAGAATGTGTATGGCCAATGCGTCTCTATATAGTAGGCCTGCTGCGCAGCTGTCTATCACGTTGTTACATAAATTAGTGGCTTTACCATCCTGATGTCCCCCCTTACTTGTCTTGGTATACCTCTTCAACCAGTGCCAAGCAGTGCCTGATGACAAGAGATTAAAACAAAAATAATATTTCATGAATATGTCTGAAAATTTGACAAAAAAGGAGAAAGAAAGGAACTCTTTCCTCTCTCCTCTCTCTCTCTTCATCTCTCTCTCCTCTCTCTCTCTCTCTCTCTCTCTTCTTCTCTCTCCTTCTCTCTCTTCCTCCTTCGCCTATCAAAATGATGGAAATAAATTGAAAAATATCATCCTAAATGATCAATTGCTCAACGCAATTCTAAGCTTGTTCGCCCAGCGGTGTTCTGAGCGGGCGTTTTTGCGGCGCAAGAATAGTAAATGATGAAAAGCGGTACATAGACTAGAGGTGCGGTGCGCGTGCGGTGCGTGCGGTGTCGGTGCGCGCAAAAAATATGAGAGGTTTGAGCGGTGCTGAACAGAAAATTCCGGGCTGATCAGTCAAGCTTTAGAGATGATGGGTTTAGGGTCTTGCCCTAAGCATGGAAACGTTTTCAAAAGAGAGCTTCTCCTTCTTGTCGGCATTAGTATAACAACGTACAATTTTTAACCGAACCAAATAATATATATATAAACTACAGGTGATTAACTATATTCAATCCAAGTTATCATTTCTTCCTTCAAGAAAAGAGCCTTGATTAGAAATTAGCTTTAAGTGGTTTAAGTATTAAAAATACATGATTTAAATTGGGAATTGATTGATATCATTAGTTTGGTATTGATATCATTGCTAGTGTAGTGTACATTACAGTATATACCGAGCAAACATAGGTAAATATTTATATAAGAAAAATGATAACATTCACCCTCTAGTATATGCAGAATGATTTTATATTATTTTTACTATTATAAATGATTACTCAGGTTTCCAAAATTTCCAATTTCTTATTTATCAAGGCGCTTGTATTAACATAAAAGTTTTAGTTAATCGGAATGCGTTTGGTAATGGCTATTCTGCAGAATTTTATCACCTAGATACGCTCAGATTGCCATTCTTTCATTGTTGTTATGGAAAAAGAAGAATTTAGTTGTTTTATTTTAGCTCACTCGAGTTTTGCCAGAACGCCCGCGGATATCTTAGTTACGACAGGGTTGGATCGTTTGGCACACATGCAGCGGAGTAATAATCAAAAAATAGTATGTAATTCATTCAATACTCTACAGATTTAAATTCGAGAATTTAATAATTATCAAAATAAAAAAGTCTAAAGTGTCATTGTAGAGAGTTAACTCGGGCGTAAATATTTCATTCATCCCCTTTATTACTAATCAGCTTTAAAGGTAATGATATTAACTAAATTGTTAATTCAAATAAAACTGAAATAAACAAAAATATGTGACCTATAAAGCGTTACCGTACATAAGATATTGGTATTATAAGCTATTAATTGTGAAGTATCACATAACAAATACTATGATAAAGAATCTGATCAATTTTTTATACTTTTTGTTAATTTAATAATTAAATCATGGGAGCGTAAAGCAGAAAATGAGTAAGCTGAGGAGGGGGGGCAACTTGCCCCCCTCCTAAAATTCTTGCGAAATACAGAAATTATGAACCTTATCAGAAGCTATTTGCCGACCCGTTATTTAAAGAGATAGAAAAGTTAAATATAAGAACAACTAAAAAATACAACCAATAATCCGATCAGATATTTGAAAAGAGAGTATAGTAATTACTAAGATATCGTAATTTTATTTATAGTCATTTGATATTGAGGTTTTACTATAGAGGTTTATAGTACATGTGTTTTCGTTTTTGACATATTAGCGCTAAAGGGAGTCAATTGTTGGTATTGTTTAGCTATTTATGCAGGCTGGATTTCTTTGGGAATTAAATCAAACTCTAAAAAAAATTGTCAGATAGGATACGCTATGCCTATATCCTTTGGACGGCTGCCAAAGCTGTTTAAACAATTCATTGATCCACTTGAGAATAGTCTTTTTCTCTCGACCGCTGTGAATCCCACGATTGATTTATTCTGGTCGATGTGAGGAGCTTATCACAACCTATTCATATGGACTACCCTAAAGTGGTGTACAGATAATATTTAAAACAGACATCTAGCTTGTAGCAATGAATCAAATTTGAATAGAGCTATAAATTAATTCAATTCTTCACTCATACATAGATTTTTTAGGTTGAATTTTTTGTCTCAGTTTTATCAGATCATATCTGATATATATGGACAGTCAAAACTTCATATTTCTTAACAATAGACTAAAGCTATGACTACCTTACTCACAATATACACCCTACCACTATATTATAATAATGAACACCTTATGGTTATATGTACATTTTACAATCTCTATAAGAATTGTTTATCCATTTCCTATTGAATTACTAATCAATATTTATGGTATTATAAAACTCAAGTAAAATCTATATTATCATTAAATCTAATTAACCTTAGGTAAGCTATTTTAAATTATAATTAAATAAGTATCATAGAGCAATTTTTCTTTGATTATAATAAAATTCATCAACAATCTATATTCTAAATTAAAATACAATATTTGAGAACCATCATGCGTATCTCTCTCAACAAACAACGTAACCTTGAATATCCTGCCAGGGAGAGAGAAAACAATGGGCTGTTTCATTCTTATGTTATGTAGTGAAAAGTTAACAATTACAATATGACATTACAATAAGATATAGTTACTGTAAGGGTGTTATGTACGTTGTTAGAACTATCATTTATTTTTAATCACATTATTTCGTTAACTTTACATGGGTTCAAAGTTTTCTTTCCTATATATTCCTTTCTCTCAGTGGCTATTTTTCGTTTAATATAATTGAACGAATAATTTCTAACCTTTTATAATTATATTAAGAAGAAAATAAATTATTGCAAATGAAAAAAGGAGATTTGGTTAAACAGAAAGAAAGAAAATTATTGACATGCAACAAAATTTTTCTTAATATCAATTTTGCATTAAATAATTAATAAGTACACATCGATTTAAAATTTGATATTTTTAAAAGTTTTCTTTTATTCGCATTTACTAAACGTTCAATTAAATTATATACAGTATTTTTTAAACATATATATATATATATATAATATATATACTATATATTTAATATAGATATATATAATATATATAAATATAATATATATAGTATATATATATATATATACCTAATATATATATATGGCGTGGTCACAATTCTTGAGTAGGCAAATCAATATATAATCGTATATATATATATATATATATATATATATTAATTATATATATATATATAATATAGATATATATATCTATATATATATCATAATATATTATATATATATATATTATAATATATATATATATATATATATATATATAGTTTGAATTTTTTTTTTAAAAGACTACTGCTACTAATCGGAATCGGCAGGCATATACAGTGTTGCCTAGTTTTACTGAAAACGGAATTATTTTTTTGACTCAGAGTAAAAATTGCCCTATCGCTATAATAAAATGGGAATCAAGTTTGAAATTTAAGTCGCGGCTTAACAGGTACTGTCGAAGAAATATATATAAGTATATAATATATAATATATATATAATAAATATATATATATATAATAATATAATATATATATTATATAATAGATATAATATATATATATATATATATATATAATAATATAATATATATTTATATATAATATATATATATTATCATAATATAATTATATTATATTATACTATATATATATATAGTATATATATATATATATATATTAATATATATATATATATATATATATATATATAATAATATATATATATATAATATTATATATATGATATTATATATTATTTATATATAATAATATATATATTATATATATATATTTATATATAATAGATATATGCTGACTTTTTTAATATTTTTTTTCGGTTTCCTTTTTAATAGTGCATTGCCGTACTCTGACTACCCTCAAAAGCCCGTATTCTGATATATAATTATATATATATATATTATTATTATTATATATATATATATATAGTATTATATATATATTATATATATATATATATAATATTATTATAAATATATATATTATATAATATATTATGTCAGAGTATTAAACAACAAGTCTTGTCTACAAACACTTCAAGACTTGCTAACTCTCCCATTGGCAGGCCCCAAAACATATATGCTGATACAACTACTGCTGGTGTTTTACGTCCTGCACCTAAGATAACCATTAATCTCCAATTGGTAGGTCCCGACCTGTTGATACATCCTAATAATTACATAAAAGTGCCCTACCAAGCTTCAGCAACGAAAGATTTCTGGTTTCCAGGATGTGACGACGGTCTTATTTGTACCCGAAACAAGATCTGGTGAACAATATTTGTGTTGTAAAGCGTACTATAATTATTAATAAAACTCTATGCATATATCTCTCAAAATGACTTCACAATAATAATAATTATATATCAATAATTCAACACAGTTGCTATATAATAAATCAATAAGTGGAAAATGCAGCGGAATCAAGGAATTTTTTCATAAAGAAAAAAATCAGAAAATATCATTCCACTGCTCTTAATCAAAAAATTAAATTATGATAGAATATATTATAATATAATATATAAATAATAATAATATAATTATTAATATATATATAATATATATATATATATCTATATTATTATATATAAATATATATATATATATATACTACTATAATATATATATATAATATATAATATAATATTATATAAACAATATACAATTCAAACAAACAAATTCGTATACATATTCATATATATATATATTTGAGTCAGTACTTCTCTTGAGACAAATAATAATACTAAAGTGATATATCTCGGTATATATTATATATTTAAATAAAGGAATATATACAAAAAAATAGGAAACGTTAGTAATGTCTGGATTAATTTGAGTATTTTGATTATTTAGTTAATCCTAGAACATTAATTAGTACCTAACAAAAACAAGCTTTTTTCCAGGAACGGATGGGTGGGTGAGTTATGAGAAAAGGGGGTACTAATACATTAAAAGCCTTATCAAGGGGTACGGGAGATGAAAAAGGTTGGGAAGCGCTGATGTTAGGTATAGTTCCGAATTATTGGAGAAGAGCAGTAATAGTATCCTTATATAAGGGTAAGGGGGATAAGGGGAACTAGTTTATTGAGTGTTGTAGGGAAGATATTTTGGTTGAAATAGTGCGTTTAGTGACTTAGGGGATTACTATTGAGGAATAAGGGACATTTAGAAGTGATAGAGGATGTGTAAATCAAATTTTTAGATTGAAGCAAATAAGTGAGGAAATGAGAGAAAAAGGACAAATTGTATTTAGGTTTTATTGACTGACAACAGGCGTTTGACAGGATTAATAGGGAAGCTCAGTGGCAGGATTTATTTGGTATATGACATTTGTGGAAGGCTTTTGAATCGAATCAAAAATATGTAAGTTAATAGTGAAGCGTGTGTAAGAATAAATAGTGAAGAGTGAATGGCTTAATTACATTAATAGCCAAGTGAGGCAGGAATGGGTTATATCTCCTAGTCTATTTAATTTGAACATCTTTAGGGTGATGAAAGAATTTAAGGTAAGTATTGTAGGGGAATGTGTTAGACTGATGAAGAATGGTAGAAAGTGGATTCCTGCCTCACTTAGCTATTAATGTTATTAAACCATTCACTTTTCACTCTATTTATTCTTACACACGCTTCACTATTAACTTCCACATTTTTGATTCCATTCAAAAGCCTATCACAAATGTCATATACTAATAAATCTTGCCACAGAGCTTCCCTATTAATCCTGTCAAACGCCTGTTGAAAGGCAATAAAATCTAAATTTGTATTATTTGTTTTGTTTTTTTGTGAGTTGAATCTGAAGAAAGTTTGAGAAGATTGGTAAAGAGGTTTGGTTTTGTATGTAAAAGGAAGTTTTTGAAAATATATGTATATAAGACAAGGTGATAGTGGTAGGAGAGGAGAGTTATATTATTAAGCAACTAAAACAAGTGTCTGGGATTAAATATTTAAGCTTCATTGTGGATGAGAAGAGAACGGAAAAGGCTGAGTGTAGTAGAAAAATTGAAAGTGGTAGGAAGGTGGCTAGTGCAATCAAATCATTGGTGAATGAAATGGAATTAAGTCTTAAGTGCGCCAGTGTTATGTATGAGTGTATGTTGTTAACAGTATTAATGTTTAATAGTGTAGCTATGGTGTGGAATAAGAGTTATAGATCTAAGATGAAGTCTATTCAGATGAATAAACTTAGTGGCGTATTATGTATGGAAAGAATTGAAAAAACTGATGGATGAAGGTATCTGGGATTGGTGTAGTGTGACGAAAAGAGTAAATAAGGAAATGAATGAGAGTGCAGTATGGTAGTTTGATCATTTGGAAAGAATAAATGGTAGTCCATTGTTTAAGCGGTTGTATAATGGTGAGTATTGTCTGGAAGCGATCGGATATGAGACTAAAGAAAACGTGGTTGAGTCAGTAAAAGACTGCTTGATAGAAATTAACGTGAGTTTCGTTCAAGCGAGAGGAATAGTGCATAGTAGGAAAGAATGACGGGTCTTTGTGAGGTTGCACGGTTGTGAGTCTTACCAAGGAGAAAACCCCAGACACTGACGAAATAAAATAGTAGGGCTCTGTCGCGGTAGGAGAAGCCTGAGGGGGAGTTTGACATCGTCGGACCCCCATTTAAAGGTACGTGGGAAGGATATGGGAGAGCTTTCTTTTTCGACTTTATTTTATTACTTTATTTTATTTCTTCATTTTCCTGCATTAAAATGTTCGCTGATTTCAAAAATGTATTCAGGTTTTATGTAGATATCATAGTTTTTTTTAGAAACAGGGGTCCCTAATCAAACTCTGACTATATATATATATTATATATATTATATAATATATATATATATATAGTTATATTATATATTATATATAACTATATATATAATAAATATATATATACATATATATAATAAAAATATATATATATATATATTATATATATATGTATAGATATATACAGTGGCGTCTTTGAGTTAGGAGAGTAGAACTCCTTTTTCTAGTGAAACCCAAAAAATATAAAAAGTCAGGGCATATATATATAAATAATTATTATATATTAATATATATATATATATATCATATATATATATATATATATCTATATTATATATAAAATATATATAATATAGTTGTTTTATATATATATATAGTATGTATATATATATAAATAACTATATAGTATATATATATATTATATACTTATATATATTAGATATTATATATATATATATATATATATATTTAATAGTATATAATTATGATATATATATATATGATTCTTCGAAGCTCCCTGTTAAGCCGCCGACTTAAATTCAAACTTGATTCCCTTTTTACGTAGCGATCGTGGCAATTTTATTTCTGAGTCAAAATAATTCCGCTTTCCAGTAGCTAGGCACTTTCTTATTGCTGCCACTCTAGTGCAGTCATTAAAAAAAAATCCCCAAAAGGAAAGAAAATTATCTTCTTTATAATAAATGTAGGGACAATATATATAGTTATATACTATATATATATATATATATATATAATATATATATATATATTATATATTAAATATATATAATATATATATATTCTATATATATATATATATAATATAGTATATATTATTGACTTTGCCTACTCAAGATTTTGACTACGAGCCGCACTGATATTATATATATAGTATCTATATATAGTATATATATAATATATATAGTATATAGTTATATATATATATATATATATTATATATATATATATATATTATATAATATAGAAAATAGTTATATAGAGAGAGAGAGAGAGGAGAGAGAGAAGAGAGAGAGAGAGAGAGAGAGAGAGAGAGAGAGAGAGAGAGAGAGAGGTAAATTTAAAAATAAATATGAAAAGATAATTTTTAGTCTCTACGTAATTTAATTAAGAGCGCTTCAGGAAATCTTTTTCAACGAATAAAATTTGATTAAAGAGTTGCCAAGCCAAGTACTATTTATAAAATGTGACTCTTGTCATTAAAGCTTGGTAAAAGCTGATTAGATTCAATTATTAATATCGGGCAGGGTAATTTGAAATGACGGCAGGTCCTGAAGGGCTTACAAAAGCTGCTATATGGCCGTTGTTCGGTTGAGTCTCCATGTAGTAACTCCTTTTTCTTCCATATTCTTCCGCGTTATGCTCAACTAGTTCTTAAGAAAACATGATCTTGAAATATATATATATATATATATATATATATATATATATATATATATATATATATATATATATATATTTTTTATAGTATATATATATAATTATTATATATAGTATTATATATTAATTATAATATATATATATATATTATATTATGACCTGTTATGTTTTACGACCCCGTCAGTTTTGATTGTTTTTTTAAATACATTTCTAATATATGAAGACTAACAATGAATTTAAGTGGTAACGGACATGGTTCAAAAATATATAGGACGTGTTACATTTTACGACTCCGTCAGTTTTATTTATTTTTTTTTTATTATTTATTTTTTTTTTAATAAGCTATTGCTAGTAATAATACTAGCAATAATAATAATAATGTAACGGACTATTCCAAAAGTTCAAATATTTTACATATTTTAAAAAAATCATATTTGTATTAAATATTTTTTCAAAAATGAAATATTTTCGGATAATTACGTATATATATATATTTACTTTTATGATTTATGTTCACTATTTTTTTTAATTAACGAATACCAGGCTTAGGATAGGTTAGGTAAACTAACCTAACCTAACCTAACCCTATGGTTTTCGTTAATTAAGAAAATAAACAGTGTAGTACATAAAACATGTAAGTAAATATATACGTAATTATCCGAAAATATTTTATTTTGAAAAATATTTAATATAATGTCATTTTATAAAATTATTTAAATATTTTCGAACTTGTTGAACATGTCCGTTTTACCCACTTTAAATTCCATTGTTAGTATATCATACTAGCAATATTATTAAAAAAAAATCAAAACTGACGGATTTCGTAAAAACTACAGGACCATATATAATATATATATAGTAATACTATATATATAATATATATATACATATCATATATATATAATATATATATATACATTATATAATAATATAATATATAGTATATTATATATTATAATATATTAATATAATATTATAGTATATATAATATATATTATATAGATAATAATAAATATATACTATAATTTTATATAGTATAATAATAATATAATATATAATACTATATATATATATATTATATATATATATATATATATAGTATATATATAAGTTGTAATTGGCCGTTTTTTTTTTATAATTCGTTATTATATGATTGCTATCAATAAATATGAGTGCTGATGAGCAGATCAAAAATTTTAAAAACAAATAAATGTTATTATTTAATAATATCATACTTTTTTTTAAAGCATAGTACATTTGGCAGCTCCCGAGAAAGAGCTACGTCTTGGGATATTTTCTGTAGTGCAAAAATCTTGCCCAGAAACAAGCAGAAAACTGTTACGCAAATAGTATATTCATATAGGTTTAGGTTCGACAATGTTACTGCATGATCGTCCCAGTATAGGTCTAGTTGAATTTTACGCATCGTTTATTCATATGGTAGGTTGCGGTTTACTGCCCTCTAAGTTCGGGTTATATGTTTTGTTATGTAGACACAGAATCTATGTACGAAAAAAATAAAAACAATACCAAACGTATTTAACCCACAAACATTATTTTTACGTTACCTTGAATTCTTTCACGCACTAGCACTAAAATCCCGTTTCCTTCTCTTGCAAAATGAGAGTTTTACCTTACTTTATTATTAAATTTTTAATACTTTCAAATTTTGTATCTTTTTCATCAGCATCTTAATCAATTGCTAGTATCATATATTAATAATATTTGAAAAAAAAAGGAAAATAAAAAGCATATTTATCTGCTCCATTACAAACTATAATGTCCAAATATATTATTATAATATATATATATATATATATATATATATATATATATAATATATATAATATATATATATATATATATATATATATATATATATATATATATATATATATATATATATATATATATTATGTGGAAGCAATAAAGTAAGTTTAGTAATATAAGAAATGTTATTTATATTCGAAATGTAATAACAACTTCATTTTAAAAAAATTCTCAGCAAATCTGAAAATCTTCGAAGACGAATAACTTCAGATTTTTTTCTGACCTCAAATTTCTGTTTATTTCATTATTTTATGTCAAATTTAATCTCATTGAACGGGTAAATAATGATGCTAAATTTTTTATGTTCTAGTGTCGAGCTTGTGGAGCCTATTTTGAAAAGGAAACGCTTAAAGCTTTTAAAGGCCTTACATTAATATTCATTTTTATTCATAATAGAGTCCCCTTTACATAGATTTTGATAAAATGCCTTGGAGGGAAGAGTCGGGGACGTAACGGAGATATTGAGGTGAGAGGGAGGGAAAAAATAAAAGAGGTTTTTCAAATCTCGGATTTAATATGGAAGTAGAATTTCTGAATAATGTAATTTAAGGTTTGGAAATCCTAAAAAGACAGCGTTCACGTACACACACACACGCATATACAAGCACACACACAAACACTACACACCGCACATATAATTATATATATATATATATATATATATATAATATAATATATATATATATATATATATATTATAATCATATATATATATAGTATATATATATATATATATATATATGCTTGTGTGTGTGTCCTTAACAGTTTCAGGGTGCAGATAAATATGTTTTTTTTCATATATTATTATATGATACTAACATTAAATTTCATTGTGAATAAACAGGCTCAAAAAATTTTAAATAAAAAAAGTAATTATTTAATAATAACGTACTTTTTTAAGAATCTTACGTTTGGCAGCGCCCGAGACAGAGCGACGTCTCGGGATATTACCTGAGGTTCAAAAATGTTACCCGAAAAAAGAGAAACATTGTTACGGCAAAGTATATCAATGTAGGCTAGATCGAAATTTACTACATCGTCGATCCATGTAGGTTAGGTTGAGTTTTACTGCATCGTCGATCCATATAGGTTAGGTGCGGTTTACTGCCGCCTAATTTCAGGTTATGATATCTTTTGTTATGTATACACAGAATCCATATATGAAAGAAAAATCAATAAGGAGCGAATTTACTCCCAAAATATTATTTTTTACCCTACCTTAAATTCTATCACGATTTAGCACTAAAATGCGTTTTCTTTTTCATGCAAAATGAACGTTTTTCCTTACTTTATTAATTAATTTTTAATATTTTCATGTTTCGTATCCTTCTCGTTCAAATCTTAAATAATTGCTAGTATCATATACTAATATACTAATAATATATGAAAAAAAAGGTTAAAAACTCAATTGCGCGGGAGGCAATGCCTGATACATAGGCCAGACAGGTCTCCAGCTGAAACTTAGGATCTGCAAACACTTGGATACCTCCTTCCACACAAACCTTCCATCTCTTTCCCCTGAACACTCGTCTATCCGCAACCACGCCCTCAGTTCTAATCACCCTCTCCGTTCCACTGATTTTAAGATGCTTTGTACATCCCTCAATCATTAAATCTATTTACATTAAACAATTAAATTTCCTCTTTTAATAATCCTCTCTCATCCACTCCCTTACTCATCTCCTAAACAATGTTAAATTTTCTCCCCCTTCTTTCCCTCCTACTACTGTCCCCTTCTCTTCAAGTTTTAATTTTTCCCTTATATATATATATATATATTATATTATATATATAATGATATATATAATATATATAATCATTATATTATATATTATATATAATATATATATACTATATATATATATATAATAATATATATTACAGGTGATAATGCGGTGTGATTTTTCACCTATCCGCGATGCGGATGCGATAGCTAAAATCACTATCCGCCGGATTGCGGATGCGGATAAGCGAAGTAAGTTTTTTAGATTTAGCCACAGGATGCTCATATATTACTATATATATATATATATATATATATATATATATATATATATATATATTATATATATATATATATTATATATATTATATATTATATATATATATTATATATATATATATTAGTATATAGTATGTAGTTTTGCTTGTTACCAGAGTGCAGGACGCTGGGACCCAACTCTTTTGCACCCACCACTCTTTACCAACTTCCACCCATTTGTGAAAGGTTTATACTATATTATGTTGAAATTATTATTCTCAAATTATGCTTCAAAAAAAAAGCTCTGGGCCCTTTCAGGGGAGGGACTATACCCAAATTGTCGCAGGAAAATGGTCGACACGCCTTTTTCAAAATGTTACAAAGAAAGCAAGGTTGTCCAAAAAGCCGTCCGACAGGATTTGGTCGACAGCGATTTGGGTCGATAGCATTATTGGTCGACAACACTTTTCACTTCATAAGGTGTCCAAATCGTCGACACATCGATTAATCGAATTAATCATTAGTTTTTTAATAATTGTATATAAGTATATACTATATGATAAATATATATATAATCTTACTATTATATATATAATATATATAGATATATAACATATATATTATATAGTATATTATATATATACTAAATACCAGCAAATGGGGCTCGAGCCCACGGGGAACAGAAGGGGGGGCGGTTTTCCATACCCGTAGGGAGGGCGGAGGGAACCCGCGACACCCTAAAAATACCAAAAGAGCGGGAGTTCGGAGACCCTCCCTTGAGCGGGGGAAATTAGTCCTACCCGGGACTATTACAACTTGTCGAACAGGAGGAAGGTCGACACGCACATTATTCAAAATTCTTCAGAAGGTGTCAAAGGTCACAGGATTTTGAGTCCGACAGCATTTGGTCGGACGAATTTTGTCGACAACATTATTCCTCATAAGGTGCTCCAAATCGCTTCTTGACACACTATATAAATAAATCGCATTAGAAGCTAGGCATCGACTCGAGTTATCATTGAAAGTTTTTAATAGATATATATATATATATATATATATTATTATATAATATATATATATATATATAATTATATATATATATAATATATATATATATAGATAGCTATATAATTATATATATATATCATATATACTATACTATATTAGTATAGTATATATACGGCAAAATAGGAGATTTCCGAGCCGACGGGGAACAGAAGGGGGGGGACGATTTCCATACCCCGTAGGGAGGGGCGGACAGGAACCCCCGCGTACACCCCAATACCCAAAGGTCGGAGGTTACGGAGGACCCTCCCCGGGGGGGAATTAGTCCTACCCCGTAGTTCCCGGAAGGCCAAGAGACCCGACTCCTGCCATCGCGTGCGCTAACCTTGAAGTATTCTTCTAGATTAAACAAAAACTAAGATAAATTAACTAAATGTCAATAATGAATATCGATATTAATTACATTTCATAATCGATATATTAAAAAACTTTAAGGTGCCCAAATCGTCGACACATTTTTTAAAAAGAAATGTTCCATATGTACGGCATTTTGTCGACAGGATTTTGGTCGACACCATTTTCGACCATTTTGCCTGTCGACCATTTTACCTGTCGACAATTTGGCCCTAGCTTCTCCTACCCCGTAGTTCCCCGGAAGGCCGAGAGACCCCGACTCCTGCCACGGTGCGTATACCCTTGGGTATTCTTTAGTTAAAAAATAAAATAAAAAAAAAAAAAAAAAATAAAATAAAAAATTTAATTCATGTCAATATGATATATCGATATTAATACATCTCATAATCGATATATTAAAAAAAAATTT
>JABUQX010005133.1:60000-75000 GCA_015478945.1 Trachelipus rathkii
TTCTGATTCATCACCTAATCTCATTATATATCAAAATGATAAGATAACCAGTGGAACTAACCACATCCCTGTTCTCACTCTGCATATTACATTCTCCTCTATAGTTACTTTTTGACTTCAACTTTATCTTAATATTAATAAGTTAATATGTATTAATTATATAAATATATATATAGATATATAATTATATATAGATATATATATTTATGTATTAATATAGTATATATATATACATATATTATATCATATATATATCTATATTAATAATTAATAATATTATATGAAGTATTTATGTTTAGAAATAAGTAATATGATATATATATAATATATCATTAGGTTACTTAACGTTCTTACTAGTTTAGCTCGTAGTTATTATATAATTATTAATATATTAATATATACTATATTATATATACTTAATATATATAATTATATATATAGTATTATATATATTAATAATATCATCAAAGGGGATGGAAAGTTATGGGACGTCTATTATATGAGATAAGTGATTGAGACTTATAATAATATACTATAAGTTATGATTTATAATCATATATATATATATTATATCATTATATATACATTAAATATATATAAATATATTATATATATATAACTTAGTACTAAAATTAGGATAGCCGATGTAATATAAGTATATATATCTAATTAATATTACTATATATAAGTTAATTATTAATAAGAAGTAAGTTCAAACTACTTCCCACGTACTCAACTACGGTGACGACCTATAGCCGAACTCACCGTTTGCTTGAGTTCAAACATTTTAGCAAATTTTTTTACTCATTTAATTAATTTAAATTATGCCCTAATATTTATATATAAATATATATTTATAATTCATATTATATAAGTATATATATAATATATAACTTAAAACTTATTTACTATTTTTTTAAAACTTATTAAATATTATTAATTTACATATTAATTTATTAATAATAAAATATATAGTATGATATATATATATAGGTATATATATATATCATAGTTTATCTTCAGAGTGGTGAGGTCATTAAATTAATGTAAAATGGTCTCATAATCACTCACTTCCTGATTACATTTAATAACACTGGGAAACAAAAAAAATATAATTTTTTTTTTTATGGATAAGGATATTTTTTCAATTTTAATTAGGACTATCGGGTTTACTGAGATTTCAGAAATGAATTAGTATTTCCAGATTATGCTAATCTAGTATACTTGAGATACATGAGTGGGATTGTTCACAGATATTTAACTCTTATAATACTATAAATTCATTTTTTTAAAATGCAGACTTCCACTATTTAATATTCTTTACATTTTTTTTTAAAAATTTACCTATTTAATTATTAATTAAACTTTAGTTTTTTTGCTATTTTCAGAACCACTATGATGTATACTTCATTAGATAAGATGAGCCTGATTATTGAAAATATATAACTCCCAACAATGTTAATTTCTGCTACAATCAGTAGGTCTGTGATAATAATTAATTGCTCTAGAGAGAACCAAAGAAGAAATATTACTAAACTTTGTATAGCAAAGCATATATTGGCATACTTTAGTAATGGATAATTCGGAGTACAAGTATGATCTATGGGCATCCCCATATGGTCTGTAAATATTCTGTGCGTGTTCGTCCAGCATCTACGGCAAAGGAAAAATGTAACGAAAGAAGTTTTTTTTGAACGGTAAATGTTTAGTGGTTGTAGTCCGTTATACGATCATATTGGCGGAACGTGCCAAAGAATTCACCACAGTGGACTGTATAATTTGTTTATGTAGTTATAAATATTAGTGAAAGGGTATCAATGATATCTTACTAAAGAAACTTGTAAATATGAGAGTCGGATTTGGAATAAGCACAGTAGCGGACCTGTAACCACTACTACCCTATCAGAATGTCCCAACTCATCCCTAAGTTATCACTACTAAACTCCCAGACCTAGCATGTCTTGATGTAAGAAATATCCAGGATTTTAGGTGTGCACTACGTGAGATAGTTCAGTATATATGAATATGAAGTAAAGTTACTTCTACACTAAGTCAAACTCAGTTCTTCCAGTGAAAGAGATCAATGATTCTGAACGAGAGTTAAAATCTCCTCAAGAGAAGGATCTGAGACTTTAGACATCTTATAGACTAAGTGAATAAGAACTGTCGTCAAGGTACCCTGAGAATAGTGATACAATAAAATAAACTTATTTTTCAGGACAAGATAGGTAAGTTACTGTCTTTACCATATTTCATTAGAAGAAGAAAGACCTAGGTATATGTAGGAACATCCCTGGACACTACTTATACTCCAACATGGAGAGTTACTAAATACCGACCAGAGAAGATTTGGACGATTGTTTTATGGATATGATTTCATATACGGCAGAGCTTGAAGTGTGTTTTACTTGAACTAAATTTGACAATATGTATTGCCTCGATTCCAATAGGTCACTCAACAAAAAATAAATGGGAATTATGTAAAGAAAAAATATAGAATGAAAGTTCCAGAAGCTTAGATATAATGAACACCTATACCTCTTATTCGACTCAGGAATGAGTGAGTCAACTTCATTATCATTGTGTATTTTTATTAAGCGGATCTATTAAGTACCCTTGTTTCAGATGTGGTGGTAGATAGTAGTGAGCTATAAAAGAAAGTAACCACTGTAGGGAACAAAGTTAGTATGCGCCTTATGCTAGGGAAATATCATGCTTATATCATTAACGAACTCACTTGGTGAAAGTAGGAAAAACATTTATTATCCCATACCATCCACATTACAAACTTAAGTACTGTGATGATAGACTAAATTTGCTTAGGCCTACTAGTACAAAGATGGTGAATGTCAAATATTTATTGCAGATTATTTCTCCAGGGTTGAGTATGGAGAAACCTCATACAGCTGGAAGTCTTTAGCGCCCTCAAATTACGCCATAAGATCATCAAGGCATGACAATTTCAATAATTCCCATGTCGACTTGAGTAATTTGGAATGCATCTGCCTGTGGTAAAGTTTGATCTTCGGTTTTATTATTCATAAAGTTTTTATGTCGGCAACCATAAATCTGACCAAACTTAGTAGAAACTTCGTACAGAATATGCTCTTCAGGTGAGACTTTTCATACAAATATCTGAATTGCTATATGGAAGCAGTAATAAAGTTCCCTATCATACTATAGTCCACTTATATGAATCGCTTTCCGGATAAATCTAGGAATGTTACTCAGTGAAGGAACAAGGGGAAGAAAGGTTGCATCAAGATAATCAAGGTATGATGGAAGAAAATGAATACCAAGAAAGCATATGTGAGAGGTGTACACACATGATGGCAGCCAAAACTTAATTGTATGGAGCATTAACAACGGTGATTGGTCCACATTTTGCCTCACAGAAGACATCAATATTAGGACCATGCGTGAATTCTGAGTTATAGGCATTTGAATTGTGATACTTCATTACTAAATTAGAATGTTTTGACCTATTATCATTTTATATTATCTTACACTACTTAAACTAATTTGTAATATATCTTTCGTTAAAATCGTACACATAATTCAAGTATGCGTTTCAGGACCTTATAAATTTGTATGTTTATTTGTTTGCGTTTCTAGGACCTTCTTATATATCTCATATTTAAACTTTAGAGCCAACTATAAGGAAAACGGAAGGTCATTAATCGAATCAGGCAACTAAGTTATCCATATAAAATTGACCTTCAAATGTTGCCCGGCAATTGTTGCTCCAGTATAAAGATTAAGATGTATCTAATAGATGTTTGATTGACTTATTCTCTTTATTTAACAAGCTCCTTCTTGTATTGGATCAAGCGATCAAAAATACTAACTTATTTATTTTTATTAAATGTCATGTTAGAAACAATGCTCAAATAATTTTATATTCTTATTATTTAATTCCATTGAAATATAAATTGAATGGAAAAAAAAATACTCCAATTAACCTGCCTAAGGTCTTACATTAATTCATCCTGTTTTATTTATTCAACTTATCCAAATCCGTTTCTTTATATAAGAAACTTACAAGCGCGTTTTTATGCAGATATCAATAATAACAATCTTTACACATTTATTTAATATATATTTAAAAATTACCTGCTAAGGTCTTAATTATCATCTTTTGTATTTTAAATTCACTGATCAATCCTGTTCTTAAATAAGAACTTACAAACTATGTATAAGTATCAATAATTAACAACTTTTTCAACCTTTATTTAATTATTTAAAAATTACAAATGAAAGATCGTGTCAAGGCACTTAAGGCCGCGTGGATGTACGTGTGCGTCTCGGGTCAACTCGTGTCGTGTGTTAAAACTGTCACTATTCTCTCTCAAACACAGATTAGAGCCAGGGTAGGAAAGTGAATTCTTTAATTGACTAGTTTCAATATTAAATATATATCAAAAAAGAATAATAAAGCCAGTTATGCATAAAACTTATAACATGAGGCAATTTTTATCATTTACATAAATATAATACACAATCTTAAAAATTAAATTGTATTATAAGCTCTTATTTTATATGTGCACCAGATTAATACCAGTTCATAAGATGAAACGTGTTGGTATGCACTTATCAATATATTCTCTATAATTTTTAATATATGGACATAAGCTTCAATAGAGCGAGAATGCGACATAAATGGTGCTCTACAATGCCTGAGTAGCACTACGACTTTAAATAGATAATAAATTCGTAGTGTTTTCTTTTAACATATTTTTACCAGTTGAAAATATTATATCTTATTAGGAATTTGCAATATCTCGATTGTTCAGTTATACCTTATTTAATGTTTCAGTCATAACATTTTTGTTAAACTTCGCTCTATCTCACAGGGCCTCTTCGTTGATTGAGTGCTCCAAGAGGCGTATTTGGTTGGGGGTTTGAGCACATCGCTACCTTCCCACTTTTTCTTAGTTAAATGGAGCATATACCATTATAGATTATATGTGTTTCATTTCGTTATGTGTGTATACGATTAAATTTAAAACGTACTTTATCATAGTTAATACGTTACCAATAATAAAATAAGATAATTTTATAGACACCTCACTTTCGCTAATGCCATTGTTGACATTTATAAAAAACTAAGATATAAAAGAATATGATAAATATAATGATATCAAACTATAAGATGTGTATCATTTTCGAACAACGATGGTGAAAAGAGGAATAATTAAAGTATGATCAAAAATAGTTATTACAAACAACTAATCACTCATATAATGATCTCAAAAATTGTTACCCTTAATTTTGGGGTTGTTTTTTAATGTTGTATTATATAAATAGTGTTTAAATAAGCAACATCTGAAGCGCACATAAGAACGTCCTGAACTAATTTGATATAATACAATATAATTAAAATAATAATACATCCAATTTCATTATATTGTGAAAAATGATCCAAGCATCGACTCACATAGATGTCATTCACACAAGCCTCACGTATGTTGACGAGAATATATATTAATATTATTAAAGAGACTCCAAATCCTAACAATCCAATACTGAAACATATTTCCCTTCTACTTCTCTAAAAAAAGAATATGTTCTAATATGCTATCATCCATTAGTGGAGTCATTTTTAATAGAGATTCTGATAGAGAGATTAATATAGTTTGAAGGGACGTGATCTTTTCGAGCTGACTGAACGGACTTAGTTTTAAATCCTTATTTGTATATTCATTGCTTGATCTTCTTCTTTATGTACAAACCATACACAACGTTGTCAATCACGTTTCTCTGAAATCACATGCATTTGTGTGAACATAATTATCTCAATACTTAACCCATATGATTTTACGTCTATTAAACCTAGAATATACAATTTAGTGAATATTTCATCCATGAGCTATTTATGATAGAGATAGTGCAAGACACATCTATAAGGATAGCATTAATTCACATAGCTGCAATTTCCATACTTATTTATTAAAATACTCTATCATTCTATAATAATAGTTTCAATTAGAAATACTCTATTTTAACAAAAGAAAACCTAATTTTTGAATAATTATTTCTTATGTAATTTTTTTTTATTTTAACAACGACTTTTTCCTTCTTATTATTATTATTTATTTATAAATTAGTATTATTCATTCATAAGTGTTATAAGAACTATTATACCGCTGTATTTCCATTCAAAATAATGTATAGAGTCTAGGAAGAACTTGGATCACCAAATAATATACTCTGAGAGTGGTTTTAGTTATCCATATTGCACTTAAATTTATTACTCATCCCTCGAAACCATATAAATCTTAATATATAAAGAAAGCTTAAGGATTGTATCTCAAAGATGTTTACTTAACTATTTCCTTTATTATAATCTTTCTCATATATTTCATGTCTGATGATAGATGACAATATATTATGATTTATAACATGTCTGACTTGCTTAAGTAAGCAAAAGAGAAAAGTAAAAACATTTTTCACTCCTATTAAAACATTGTTTAATAAAAACTTTAATTTTGCATTTATATTATAAAATCATATTCAATTTTGATCCGCATGTGTGCATTACAAATACAAGAAGAGATAATTTTAATTTAAAGAGAGGAATACCAATCTATGACGAGATGATACATCTCTGATATTTTACTCTTTGCCATTGTAAATACGTGTTGAACGTGATGTTGTTATATGTGTGAAATCAAATCACAATCCACATCAATGAATCTATCATACCACTCGTGACGAATAACGAATATTTATATATACAAATAAAACAAAATTATTTATTGTTATTATTTATTATTTAAAGTTAGTATAACAGATTTTTATTATATTTATATAAACCTGTAAAATGATTTGGTGACGTCTTATTACTATTGTCACATTTACTAATATTTATGTCTTATAGCAAATATCCTATCAGCACACGCTATGGGTATATATATGATATAACATACACCTAATGTTTTATATATTAGTTGCATAAGCTATCCCATTTATATTCTTATTTGTGGTTATTAAACTTATATATATATACTGAGCAAATGGCTTGGTAGCATACCTTGTGACTATAGCTCATATTATGTATATTAGATATTATATTCTAAGATGTAGCAAGAATGAATTATATAAAATAACGGACCCTATAACATTCTGTATATATGAGATACATAATATATATATATTATTCTATAATATTAAATAAATATAAGCATGTTATGCAAAAAAACTTTTTATTAGTGTCATAGTATACATAAGTTTTGATGACTGGGCCATGAACAAGAAAGCCCTAGACAACCTCCTCTCAATTCCATAATAAGTGCGAGAACGTCACAAAGAAAATCCGCTCTGATTCCTCTCAAAGATCCTAATATGTCAAGTACCATCCTCAAGTCGAGCTTTTCTGTTTCATGTTTCGCGTCATATATTTGTTAAAAATGAGTTTTAAACTATTTTTACTTTACTACTTTATATGTTTTAAGTGAAGTTTAGATGAAATTAAATTAAAAATATTGAGTATTTTTTTGACACATTTTTTAAAATTTTTGACAATTTATGGGCATCGTAATGCTAACTTAGTTTAACCAAGTTTAGTTTAACCTAACTTAACATAACCTAACCTAAATAAACTCAATCTAACCTAACCTAAATAAACTTAATGTAACCATCCTAACTTTTACCTATATATACCCCCTAACCTTCTAAAATAAAATTGAGCTGCATGTATACTTTACTTTAAATATATAGAAACCAAAAAAAATCAAACTAAACTCATTTTTAACGAATATATAAATGAAATATGAAACGAAAAAAAAATACCCAAAAAATCTGCACATTTTTCCTGTGCTGACATGCTGCCTTGGTAAAGTGTTTGACCTCTACCTATCAGCTTTTTCCTTTTTTGTGGGAACATTCCTACCTACATTCTTACTATACCGAAAAAAGTAATCTCTCTCAACCCTAAAATAATTGCTTTACCTATATTTAATCGATTTTTAATTAAAGGGTTTCGAAGCATCTTCAATTTTTGAAGTTAACTCATTTCGCCAGAATGGTTTCTGCAATAAGAGCTCAGCTTACGATTTTCATTCCTACTTGCCGATATATAGTTTGACATTTTTGATGTCTTGATGGACATTTCGAATGTTTAGACATGATATGACACAGAGCTTTGATTCTTAAACATTCCTCTTTCGTCGTTTTCTGCAGACTTGTTTCTGATTTCTTTTACGAATGCTCTATATCAGCAGTTGTAAATGGCAATAGTTCATACCATGAATGTAAAATAATGCCATTCCTTTTTCTATTGCTCTTTAAAGACCTCTCTGTAACATCATCGTCTATGTCCTCTTAAACCGATGACTTTGCTTTTATTTTTCACTTTGGATGACAACTTACTGAGCAGAAAGTTGCTGGTGTTGAAGCTATAGACCTCTTTACGTATGTATATCTAAGCGAGACTATGAAAATATGATTGTTTTTAATGTAGCATTTTTGAAAACACTCAACTCAGACAATGTATTTATTTTTATATATTCTTGAAGTTTTTGTTTCTTGTGGTCTCTTTCTTTGAAAGATGACTTAGTCTCTGACTAAGTATGCTTTGAAAGTATTTTAGTTTCAAATCACTTTCAGAACACCTCATTCCACTTGGTTGCTTCCTTTGTATAATATCAATATTTCAATAAATATGAATCATTCCGGCAAGTTACAAACCCATTAAGAAAAAAGGACATTTATTATTTCAGAAGCTCTTTCAAGCTTTATGGAACATTTCTCAATGCTGTTTTAAACATTTTTTTATAATATAATTATTGATTGATATTTAAGGTAATTCTCCTTTCTCTCTTCTCTATCTTATTCAATTGCTATCAGCACTTTACCCAGCTTTTACGAACGTTCGATAATTCCATCTTTCTGCCTTTATAATTGTCAGAGTATATAAAAAAAATATAACTGCAATGAATAATTGTCGTACACCCCACCACTGACATCAGTTGTTAAAAAATTTACTTTTAAAATATGAAAAAAAAGTTTGGAAAATTGAAATCGACGACAAAAATTTCCGCGCATCCCTTGCTCTCAGTCTTAAAATTATTAAATAATTTTGAAGCCATCATGTTGAATAACATTAGTAGTTTTCCTTAATAATAATTTAATGTTTCATCTCATATTCTTTTCAGAAAATAATTTATTCATTTTTCTTTTGCAGGTGTTAGTTGTAACGTACGTAACGGCAATTTTGGGAATGTTCCTCTCTGTGCTTTTGGCAGCAGGTCTTTATACTCATCCTCCACCATTAGCCCCAATGTCACCGTGGATATGGTTTTCTTATGAATCGATTTGTCGACTTCTTGAGTTTTTGATAGGATGTGCTATGGCAAACATAACCCGTCAGTCTGTTAATAGACATTCACAATATGGATATAATCTTCGCATGAAATCACGAACCTCAATATATATGTAAACTCAAAGATTTTGTAAATTTTATATATATTTATATATATAGTATATATATATAATATTATAATATATATATATATAATATTATATATATATATATATATATATATATAATATATAGTATATATATATATATATATATATAATGATGGAACGATTATGAAATTTTGCCGATGACGATGATGATAGAGAAATTTTGACTGATGACTGACGATTCAAATTGAAAAATATTTTAAAAACTTTTTCTTTCTCTTTGCTTTTTATTTTCAGCTATTATATATATTAATATATATATATATATATATTATATTATTATATATATATATATATATATATATATATATATATATATATATATATATATATATATATAAGATCGGTAGACAGGGGGGGGGGGGGGGTTTAAACCCGAAGTTATTCAAGCGATAAAAAATTTTGATTCTTTAAGTCTCATAATAATAATAATAATAATAATAATAATAATAATAATAATAATAATAATAATAATAATAATAATAATAATAATAATAATAATAATAATAATAATAATAAATAATAAATAATAATAATAATAATAATAATAATAATAATAATAATAATAATAATAATAATAATAATAATAATAATAATAATAATAATAATAATAATAATAATAATAATAATAATAATAATAATAATAATAATAATAATAATATAGTTAATCAATGAAAATGAAAAGTATTTTTATTAATGGAAATGAGGAGACATATTTGTGGTCCGTAACAATTTCTTAGGTCAAGTGGCTGTTCCTCATACATGTATAAATATTTAGACCAAGGGACTTAAATGTAAGGTTTCCCAGTTTGCAGATGATACAAAATTGGCTACCTCAGTAAGGAAAATGATGGATGGATTTATAAAGAATTACAAGATAAGGAGGAAGCTGTAATCGTTTGATGGATGAGCAGGTTCATTCCTTCTGAGCTAAATATTTCTTTCCTCTTTCATTCTTTCTAAAACTAAATCTTTCTTTCCTCATAATCCATGGTTCGATCGTGCTTGTTCTCTGGCCATTCAGGCTAGAGACAGTGCCTATCGGGGGTGGAAAAATTCTCGTTCTCCTATCACTCTCGCTAATTTTCATTCAACTAGAAATCGTTGCAGAGATACTCTTCGACGAGCAAAGCGGGCTTCATCAAAAGAAAAGTTGCGCTAACCTCCTTGGTTCTCCTTACTGAAATCTTTCATCTCTAGCAATTCTCTAAATCTGCCTTTCTCTCTTATTCGTCTGATCATTGTGTTGCTAATTCTCCAACTGAAAAGGCTAATCTCTTCGGCCCCTCGCTCAACTATATTCTCTGTCTCAATACTAGCACTTTCCCTCCCTCAGTGTTGGAAGCTCTCACATGTCCAACCTATTCCGAAAAAAGGAAGCCGCTCTGATCCTTCTAACTATCACCCTGTAGCTCTCACTTGTATTTTATCTAAGATCTTTGAAATCCTTCTCAACACTTCTTAGATTCATCTGGAAACTCATTCGATCGCCAGTACGGCTCTCGGCACGAAGTGTACTGGCGATATACATTCCTCATCTAACCGATTTATGGTTTTTCACTCTTATGAACTACGGGGAGATTGCGTGGGTGGCGCCTGACATATCCAAGATTTTGGCCGAGTATAGCACGCGTTACTGCTCTTAAAGCTTCCCCTCCTTTGGGTTTCCCTCTTCTCTTTGCTTACTTATATCTAGCTTTCTTTCAAATCGCTTCAATATCGGCTTTGTTGATGGGGCACTTCTTCTTCTTTTCTGTCAATAGTGGTGTTTCTCAGGGTTTCGTACTCCTATCTCCTACTTTATTCCTAATTTTCATTATGATTCTCACTGCACCTCTAACCTACCACTCGTATTCTCGATGACTCGACTTCATTCTTTAACTCATATAAATTCTACTCCTCTTTTACTTCTCCTAGATTGCCTCTCGTCCTTTAATCTTTCCGATTTTATTCTCTCTGATGGATAGAAATAACTTTGTGAAAATTCAATTCTTTAAAAACTACAAATCTCCCTCTTCCTTCTACGAAACCCGTTCTAACTTTCCTATCTCCTTTCGACCGGTTATGTCGTTCTCCTGTGACAAATAACTTCCTTGGCTTAACATTAGCATAAAAAATGTCTTGGAAACCCACATCACAAACGGTTGCTAGGGCGGCCTCAAAGAAACTGTGAGTTCTGTTTAGACTGCGAGACTTTCCTCCTTTTCTCAGTTACTCCAGCTATACAAGGGTCTCATCCTCCCATGTATGGAGCACTGCTCTCATATCTGGGGGGTGGGGCTCTGGTTTCACCCGGCTTTTGTGACAGGGTCGAGTTTAACGCAAAAAGGTTTTATAACTGTCTCTGTACTTTTTCCGTTTCACTTGACCTCTATCTTGCGGAGCGGATGTTGTGCTTTATTTCTTATCCTATAGGTAGCCTGCGGCAAAGTGCTCGAGGGAACTTATCACTCCACGTACCCACCACTTTACGGAACGCCTTCTTAGCACAAGGGGTGCTGTATCTGTGTTGACGTTGGTAATTCCAGGCTAGTTTGCTGTGTAAAAAAAAAATGTAAAAAAAAATCCTTGAATGGGCAGATATGTGGCAAATGAACTGAATCTCCTACTCCCCCTCAAAACATCAATTTCAGATTATCCAGAAAATCGTGCTCTCTTCAGCATTACCCTCAGAATGGACCATATGTCGCAACCACACAAATTTTGACCTTTCAAACTAAAAATTTAACCTTTAGAATTCTAGTACCCACACACAAAAAATCTACCATAGCTATCTACCACAATTCACTCATCAGAATTGCAACTTCTCTCTTCCTCTCATTCCTTTCCACAGCAACACAAACAATTTCACACCACACCACTCATTTTCACACCGTTTCCTTTCATCTTTGTTTCAGTCACAGCGAGCAAATCAAATTTTGCCCTTTCTAAATACATCCATCACCTCTCTCACATCTCCTCAGACATTTATCCTCTGACATTCCATGTACCCATACTTTTCATACATTTTCGCCGAAGAATAGAAGGGCGCTTACGGCGATCACGACCATATCTGAGCATGTTATTAGCATTCCTGGCTAATAACATAAGTGATAGGTACGGCAGCAATCTAACTACCACCGTCCCTTAGTCGCTTCTACGACACGCAGGACATGAACGATGTGGGCAATTTTGTTCTCCTACAACGTATGGTATAAAGGGATTAGGATGTCTGTAGATGTTGTCTAGAAGAGGGGTGGTGGATATAACTTTAGGAGTGTATATGATAATGGTTTGTCTGGAAGGGAATGAGTGTGGATATGAACGGCTAACAGAAAGGCGTACCATTAGGCACTGGAATGTCATACAAACCATAAGCAAAAATGGGTATTTATATTATATATATATATATATATATATATATATACATGAAATTCCTTTGTATTCAAGCTTTATGTATATATATAAAATAATTTAATCAAGTAATTAGAAATTAAATATTATGTAATTGTATTACTTATTATTATTATTATTATTATTAGTAAAATATTACTTATTATTCTATATTATTATTACATTATATTATTATTATTTTATTATTATTATTATTAAATTTAGTATATTCAAAATTCTTAATCGATTTGGTTTTTCCAGGAACGAGATTATAGAAAATTTTGACGATGACGATGACGATGGCGGCATTTTTTTTTAGAAAAAAAAATGCCGATTTTGCAGATGACGATGAGATGGATTAATCGTCCCATCACTAATATATATATATTAGGGATGTGTCGAATATTCGGTAAGTATTCGGTATTCGGCCTATTCGGCCAAAACCAAATATTCGGTATTCGGCTTTTTTGCCGAACTATTCGGGCCGAATATTGAGTTTTATAAACAATAAATTACGTCAACATAAGGGAAAGTTATTTCACACTTTAAAATTGAAATTTTAGAAAACTTATTTTTCCCAAAAATAAAATATAGCCAAATTTTGTACCCAATATGGCGAAAATCTTTGTCATTTATCAGATCCTAATAGGACCTTTGGGCATTTTTCATATTCTAAAAATATAGAATCATTTCGTGATAGGATAAATGGGACCAAACTGGTAAGCTGGTATATAGGGAATTGGCTTTGCTTATCAATTTCATGTTTTATTTACAGTTGCAACTAAGCATTCACGATTCAATATTATGTCAGAAGTCTGTTAAAACTTAAAGATATTTTATTTACTTGCAAAAGCATATCCTCTCATTTTCACACATTCCAGCAACGCCAGCTCAAGCTTAAAACTTTACAGATGCAGCTGAATGTCAAACAGCATAAATTAATTCAAGCCGTTTCTACACGCTGGAACAGAACTTATGATATGCCATAAAAGAAATTGTTTGAACAAAAGTTCCCCTATCATATACGCTGCTGAATGCAATCAGAATTTTTTTCAGTGGCAAAATTATTCCATTTTACTTGAGCCAATTTGACAACATCACAAAACAACATTAAGCGTGAAGTAACAGTCGCCAAGTGATCCTTCCATTTTAGCAATAAATCTATTTTTAAAATAAGGCAATTAAAAGCAAAAGCTTTCAGTGGAAATAATTACACTCGTTGAAAGAGCTTAAGAGAAATCAGTAAAAAAAAGACTTTCTAAGTTTTTATCATTGTGATAAATCTTTGTGTGTAGCTACTTTCTTAGATTGCGATTCAGCTAATTTTTCCACATGATCAGATGAATCAGTACACAATATGGTCGTTGAGGCAATGGAAAGAAATGCATAAAAATTTAGCTCCTGACTCTTCTGTTGACGATGATTCACGTAGTGGGGTAAGTGAAGCTGAAGGTTCCATTTTTCCACTTCTTTAATGGATGTTTTAAAGAAATTTGTGGCATCAAAATCGTCTACAGAAAAGAAAGTGAGATGAAAAAAGAAAGTCCCATTTTTCTGACGATGTGATTATTGTACATAAACAGTAAAAGGCTACATACGGAATTACATCAAGAATAAAAAAATATATAAGTTTTTGCCTACTTTGCCAGTGAAGAAAATGATATTCTTCAATTGGTGGAAAAAAGGTAGAAAATAGTTTTTATGATTTGCAAAACTAGCAATAAAATAATACCTTTCAGCTCCAACCGTCATCAGTCGAAGTGAAAGAAATATTTAGAACAGGAGGAATTATTTATGAAGCCACAAGAATAGGTTATCCCTGAAAAATGGAGAACTGCTAATGTTCGGTCATTTTAACCTTAGAGCTTATTCAAATGAAAGTTTAGTAATATCTTTTACTACGAAACTTTTCAATTTTCTTTAATTATTTTTAATATGTGAATGGTTGCTATAGTAAGAATAGTTATTTACTTTTGTTTTTATTACTTTGTATATTACAATGGTAAACATGAAATTTCTTGAACGGGGTTGCAATTGAATATTGATGTGCTGATTCCAAAAATGTACTCCTTTTTGCATATAGATCGCATTTGTGAGATATTGTGTGTAACACGATTTGTAAATTTTTGATTTTTACTTTTTTCAAGAGGTCTATTACAA
>JABUQX010005133.1:77500-83697 GCA_015478945.1 Trachelipus rathkii
TAAAAAAAAAACATTTTACCTTCATGCTCAAAATATACAGATAACGTTTTTTGGCTTTTAATAGCGTCTAAGTAAATATTTCAGTTTAGTTGCCTGATGACAGAAAACGATATTTAAAAACCATGAGCTATATTTTGTGTCAGTTCGCGCAAAAGGCCTAAAATTTTTGAATTTTGGTTAAAAAATGGGGTTTTTACCGTTTTGCAAACAGTTCGTGGCATCAAAATTTATTGAGATAGTCGTAAAAGTTCTAGCATATCCCATTCGGATTTTGAGTTCTTGACTTTAGTACCCTCCTGTAACCTAACTCTCGTATGTGTTGTCACTCATACATTATCATAGCCAACAGCATGTTCTCTGGGTGACAGAAGAATGTGTTTCTCTCAATCACATTTACATCCTATTTTTTCTTGAAAGATAGTATTATCTTTTCTACCTTCCAAGTACATTCCCATTTTTACTATGGCAGGTTAATATATTGTCCTATAGCATGTCGTGTCTTCCGTTTTTCTCTTCTTATCTTGCTTTTATCGATCACTAGCGACGTACCTTTTTCAGAAATCATTCCAAATCATGGAAAAAGCTGGAAGCGATAGCAGCTGTAGCTCTATCAGAAACACCAAATCAATCACCAAGTAAAGCAGTAGATGTTAATTTCAATCCCATTTGAGATGTAGAAGGAACTGAAGATAAATCAATTTCATATCTTCCGTGCGAGGATTTTCAAGTAGTTTCCATGTCACAAGTGTTATTGTCATTTGCAACAGTTTCTCGCAATAATTCTAGTTGTTTTCTCTCTTTTCTTTTCTTAAGTTTCTGTTTCTTGTTTATCTAGACTGCCAATGAAGCCTATGATGGTTGCCCGCTGATCGTAAATAAACTTTCTCTCAAGGGGTGGGATCTTTTTGTCTTTTTCACAATTACATTCTGCAACTACAAGGCAGTCACAAGCTCCAGTCTTTCTCTCACATACACAAGAATATGTCATGGCACACTTACACGCTGCAATATCAAATAGCTTTGATTTCGCTTCAGCCACGAATTCTTCTATTTTTTTCTTAAACCTCTCTTTTTCCTGGCCTCGGTTATGCGATTTTCTTAAATTATAATATGCATCATGCTAGGCTTTCATCATTTGCACAACCCGAGTGTGAGTCAATACTGGAATGAAGGCTTTACAATATATTATATTTATTTGAGTAGCAACACTACTGGTTATTGTCAAAAAGGGTATTTTTTTCTTTGAATCTGATGAGATCGAAATTTTTTGGCTTTCTTCAATGCAACGTAGTAGCACGTCCTAATATGTTGGTAGGTTTGCTCCCTTTAGTTCATTAGGCAAACCGAAAATAGGACAACCTTGCGTCTGTCTTGTCACCATCACCAACACCTTTTCCTGAGTCGCCATCCCACATTCTTCACAACCACTAACAAAGCAAAGTCACAAGAAAACACTGAAATGTAGAAAAAATGTTTCATTCACTCACTGCACTGTTGCTTGATTTGCTATTACACTGTAGCTATTTATAGGAGTAGCGCTGCAATGAGATGTTCTCATGCAGCAAGCCGAGTAGCAATTGACAAACACTACAGAGCCAGACAGAGACGGAAAGAGTGGGGGAGAAGTGTCGCGACAGCTTTGTTTGATATGGGCCTTGCACAATGCTCTTGCTCAGTAGAATAGTTATCTCATTTATTAAATTTAGTATAATACTGCGTATATTTGTAAAACGTTCAAACCCCGACTTTTCACGAAAGTTAGAAAATTTTAGCCCTAATGCTCGAACTCAAAATGAAGCGTGTGATTTTTAAAAATATTTTTTTCTATTATCACGCATCAAAAATGAAGTACTTAGATACTATTAGAAACCAAAAAACGTAACATGTATAATTTTATCGTAAAGGTAAATTTTGGTGTTTTTTGTTATTTTTTTTCAAAACTTTTAGGCCCTTTAATTTTGGATAAAATATGAATTGATTTAATTAACTTTTAGTTGATTATCATACAAATATGCAACATTTGCTCCCTATTAGAATTCGATTCGAAAAAAAATTTCGCCCACCCATATATATATATATATAATATATATATATATATATATATATTATAATCTATATATATATATATATATATATAATATATTATTATATATTTTACTATATATATATATTATATATATTATATAATTATATATTACTATATTATTATATATTATATATATATATATATATAAATATATATATATATATATATAGTATATATATATATAGTTATATCTATATATTATATATTTAATATATATATATATAATATATATATAATATATATATATATTATATATTAATATTATATATATATATATATATATATAATTTATATATATATATATATAATATATATATATATATATTATATATATATATATATATATATATATATATATATATATATATATATATATTATATATATATATATATATATATGCAAAATTATAGTATATTACTTATTAATTCTCATGAGACCCTCTTATTTTCATGAAACGCATGAAATGTTTTAAATAGGTCTATAAACATGAAAAGCTTAATTAAAAAAATCGGAAATGACTCTGAAGAAAGTTCATATCTTATATTTTTGATCTATTTAGAGTTAGTAAGAAAAATTACCGTTGTCAGATTTTCTGAACTTTATATGATAAATGCTGAATGAACTCGTAATGAAGAAAATATTTTTAAAAAATCTCGAGATGACCTTGAAAAATGTTATGAGGTTGCTAATTTGATATTTATAACGTAAAATTAAATCTTTTTTTTTTTCAAGTTAGTAAGAATCATATATATATTTATATTATTATATAGATATACTATATATATATATATAATACTATATTTATGATATATATATATATATATATATATATATATATTAGTAGTAGACCATTTTGAATATAATACATCTAGATATGATATATAATTATTATATATTATCAAAATCCATATATTTTGAATGCATATCAATGAACATTAGATTCTTAATACGTTTTCAAAAATAAATTAACGGGCTAAATCATTAAAGCGTTTATCGTTAAAGAATGTAGCGGAAGTTAACGTTTAATCGTTAACTGTTAACCGCTTCAAAATATTAGGAATAGTAATAATAATTGTTAATTTTTTTTGGGACCTTTTCTGTTTTACGCTTGGTCAGTTTGATTTTTTTTTTTTTGTTTTTCTTATTATTTCTGAAATGATCTTAACCAATCAATAAAAGTGGAAACGGACATGATTCAAAAATATATAGGACTTTTACGTTGTTTTACGACTCGTCAGTTTTAATTTTTTTTTTCCTGGTTTTTTTACACTAAAGGAATACCCAAGGGTAAACCCGCAAAGATTGGTAGGAGTCCGGGGTCTCTCGGCTTCGGGGAACGACAGGGTAGGACTATATCCCTCCCTCCGGGGAGGGTCTCCGGAACCCCCGCTTTTTGGTATTTGGTGTGCGCGGGGATTTCCTCGCCTCCCCTCGGGTACTGGAAAACGTCCCCTCTGTCCCCCGTCTAGCCCCCTATTTTTTTTTTACATATTTGTAAATAGCCTTTTCGCTGATTCCAAATATGTAATTAGTTTTCTGTAAGTGTCGTAACTTTTCGAGATATTTTTCATTTATGAAAAATATTTGTTTTTTTTTTTGTTTTTTTACATTTTTGTAATAAGCTTTATACGCTGATTTCACAAATATGTAATTGGTTTTTCTATAAGTGTCGTACTTTTCGAGAGATTTCCATTTTTAAAAACAATATTTAACATAAATGTGATTTTTAAAAATTATTTAAAATATTTCGAACTTTTTGAATCATGTCCGTTAACCACTAAATTCATTGTGGTATCATATAGTAGCAATATATTAAAAAAAAAATCAAAACTGACCCAAGCGTAAAACAGAAAAGGGCCTTTTTTTATTATAATAATTCCCTAACAATATTAATAATGAAACTAAGCCTATCAGACTTAAATAATTTAGGGCTTTTGACTAGCAGATACTTTTGTCCGCTTGCCAAAGAATACTTCAAAAGCTAATATCATAATTAATACTTAATAGTTGTTTTGTAAAAATAATAGGATAAGTCAACTCATTTTTTAATACAATTTATTTTTTTATAAATTACAACGCTTTTTAGGGCCTACTCCTTATATTTTTCACTAGTCACAAAAGAAGCAAGTTCAAATAACTAACGAAAGAAGTTAATGACTCATTGAACGGGCAATAGTCACTATCTTTTTTTTCTCAGTGAACCAATAAGAATGAAATACAGCATAAGAAAAACATGTTAAACATTACTAAACGGGATATTAACCGTGTAAGAATGCAAGTAATCATTTTGAGCCATTGAGAGGAACGTTTTGGAATATTTTGGAACAAAAAATTTATGTTGTCGAAATCGACATCTATACTAATTTAAAATCTGTGAAATAAAGAAAATATTTTATAAACTCGAAATTAAGGTAACGGTTAACGATGTAGGGGAAAATTATTTAACTCGTTAACGTTAATTCACAAATGTAACTCGTAATAGTCCGTTACTTCTTTCGAAATTAACGAAAGCGCAAAAAATTTTAACGAAAAAATTAACCAGTTAATTAACGGCAATTTATTTCACCTTGTTATAATAGTATATTTATATATATACTAATAAATAATTTATATATTATATATATTAATATATATATATATATATATATATTATATATATATATATATATATATATATATATATAATATATATTATATAATATATATATATTATATAATATATATATATTATATTATAAATATATATTATTATATATATATATGAATATATATATATATATATATAGTATTATATATAGTAATATAGTATATATATATATATATATATATTATTATATTGATTATATTTACAATTAAATGAAATTAATTCTTCGATGCAAATTAAGAAAGAACTAAATTGGGAAAGTAAAGAAATTTACTCCTTTTCTCTAGGATTGAAGCACCGCATGTTCGAATGAGGACAATTACCCTGTGCTTACCACTGGACCATCCTCCAACCCAATAATGTTGGATTCAAGAACAGTATTAAAGCAACCGAGCTCCCTTCAAGGCGACATCACTAGGTGTCCAGCCTGTCCCATCCCTCGTTCTTTATATTTAGATGGTTAATATTGCATATTACATCGTATAAGGTTTGATGTAAATTAAGAAAGACATACAATTGGGAGTAAGAAAATGTAACTGCCTTTTCGGGGATTGAACCACCGCATGTTGCGAATGAGGACAATATACCCGGTGCTTTACCACTGGACCATCCTCCAACCCTAAAAAGGTTGGATTCTTATTTTACATCAACCTTAATTGCGATTAATATGCAATATTTACCATCTAAATATAAAGAACAGGAATAGGACAAGGCTGGACACATGGTGATGTCGCCTTGAAGGGAGCTCGGTTGCTTTAATACTGTTCTTGAAAGCAACTTTATTGGGTTGGAGGATGGTCCAGTGGTAAAGCACCGGGTATATTGTCCTCATTCGCAACATGCGGTGGTTCAATCCCAGAAAAGGCAGTAATTCTTTACCTTCAAAATTTATGTTCTTTCTTAATTTACATCAACCTTCATTGCGATTAATATGCAATATTAACAATCTAAATATAAAGAACGAGAGGTAGGACAGGCTGGACACCTGGTGAAGTCAGTAGTAACAAGGGCATTCCGGACCCCGAATGTGTATATATTATATACCCTTCGAAGAAGGGGTGCGCCAGACGGTTGCGTAGCAACCGTCGTACGTGTCTCCCCCTTAGTTTTGGCCCCCCTTTGACCCCCTTTATGGGGCTTAGCCCCCCTTTTGATGTTTTGGCCTTGATATTTCGGTCCTGGCCTTGATATTTTGGGGTTTGATACCGTATCAAGGCCCGAAATTTACCTTTCATAAAGGTTCGTGAGGGATTAAGTGAGATTAAATGGAGTTCGTGTAAGTACCTGACGCAGTACCTGATGTAGGGAACTGTCCTAACATGAGGTCATTATGTACCTGCCCTAACTTGAACGCATGTAGGTATCTATCGCTGTACCTGCTGTAGGTATCTTTCCTAACTTGAGCTTATGTAGGTACTGCCTGTAATTACGCGAGTTCACACCACACACAACTGAAACCTACCCAG
>JABUQX010005134.1:0-57500 GCA_015478945.1 Trachelipus rathkii
AAAAATAAATAATTAATATATAATAATAATAATGATAATAAATAAATAATTGATAATAATTAATAATAATTGAATAATAAATAATCGGTAATAATATGGCACCTGGTTTTTAATATATATATATATTTATTAATATAGTAGGTATATATAGTATATATATTATATATAGATATATAATAGTATATTTATATATGTATAATATTATATAATAAGATATTATAATATATTATATATATATATAAATGATATATATATATATATATGATATATAGTTATATATAGTATATATGTATAGTATATATAATATTATATATAGTATTATATATATAATATTATATATATTGATATTATTATGTATATATATATATTATATATATTTATTGTATATAATATATGATTATAATATATAGTATATATATATATTTCTTATCTTTCCTATTCTAAGGTTAATAGAAGTTTAAATAGAGAACATTGGACTGTTGTGTGCGAAAGAAAGGCATACGTAGTCGAAAGAATCTAAAGCAATGCTCCCCCCTCCCCCCTATGATCCTTCATACCTTTAAGTGCGAGTCCCGTTGCAGATCAAAAATTCTATCCCTGGGTTCATGGCACCGTGCGACAGAATGACGCTGTGTGCTTGTTCAATGTAAGGTTCATTTCCTGGTGCCAGGCCCTTCACATAAACTGCTGCCACCAGACTAGATTATCTTTATATGCTGCCAAAAGTTCTAAATTAATTCTTTAAGATCATTCCTTTACGACTCAATTTCAGTTGTTCTTGAATTCTCGCAGGCCACTCATCATTTAATATTCAGGTCAGCTTTAACTCCCATATCCGACTAATATTATCTCGTCTTTCTCATAAGTGATAACCTAAACCATCTTTTGATAATACAGTTCTCTGGTTTATTTTCTCTCATTTACGCTTTGTTTAGTTACACCATGCTCTTAATATTACACGGTTCATTGTCCTCATTTTATCAATTGCTTCTCACTCTAGGTCTCCTCCCTCAAGATTATACATATGACAGATTGCATCTTAGTGAAATTCCAATCACCATATGTTTTCCCATTTCCCATATATTGACACCGGTAGCAAACAACTCCTCATAGCAGAAAGTAATCCTAGTGCAACCTAAGAACTTAGTTCCTTTGCATCCCACTCTAGGATTTAACTTACCCCTAGCCCCATCATTACTTTTCCCTGCCAACACCTGGTCTGCATGCCTCCGTTAACTTTTCATCCAACATAACCTAAATTATTTTAAACTCGGGTACTTGTTCCATTTTATCATTCAGCATAATTTTATGCATCGAATTCTCCGCACTTACTACCATCATCTTGCTCCTTATCTACATTAACTTTCAAAACCCCTCCTCGTTTTCACACTCTCTGACCAAAGCCATCTAGATGCACCGCTCTTAAAATTTCCTTCAGATTCGTCACAGACAAACCTCAATAATTAATCATCGTTACAATAAGCATGCCACCTCCGCACTCTCTTCCATTCTGATCTAGCCTATCACCTTCTCCTGCCACCCCTATCTCTAGTTCTTTCATCACCCAATCCATCTACAAACAAATTAAAGGGCCAAGGAGACATAACACATTCCTGCCTCATCCACTCTGGAGTAGTGGAAGGGAGCAAGCACCTGTCATTGCTCCCTAACATAATTCCGAATGAAAGTCATGATAAATAGGAAGTAGTTTTCCAAAGACTATCGAAGAGGATTTTGTCATTGGAACAAGTTAATGAGCCATATACAGAAGCTCAATAAGCAGAAAAATTTTTACAGAATTGTTGAGTCAAAGATGTCTGTACCAACACGCTAACGATTTATCGGCTCTTTCTCAAACCAGGTCTGTGCTGCTCAATTGTGGATTGAAGAGGCCCACATGTGAGTGTCAGATAAGCTCATCCTGTTGGGAACGAATGGAAGCCTTGGGAAGGAAGAAAATCTGAGGGCATTAAGAGAATGATGAAATCCCTCTGCCCATAGTGCCAATTGGTCTCTTTTCAAACAGTGAAAAGGACAAAAATGAGAGAATTCTTGCCTTTGTAAAAGCACAGAACCAACGATCTAAAAAGCAAGAAGGTGGAAGGTCCTGAGGAGGGATAGATAGGGAAGAATCAGTTCAACTGGTACATTTCATGGACCCATCACCACGAAAGCCCAAGGCTGAGACTCTAAATCACTTCTCAGCTACAAATGGGGAAGTGTTAAGCTTAGAAAAAGGGGGCGGAAAGACGCATGGATGGCGAACGGCTGTTTCCCAATTTCCTGGTGGAGAGCCCCTGCTCGTAGAGGACAGAAATCACCAGCTTAAGGTGGTAATGGAAGGCCTGCAGCTCGGATTCCTCTGGCGAATCAGTTCGAAAAAAAGGAAATCCTATCAAGGCGGCCACTCCGGGGCGTGGGAAAGAGTGTCAGCAACCAATCGAAGTCTAGTTGACTACAAAGCATCTGATATATTCATGTGTTTAATGGGTATGATATTTTGTTACTTAACTTTTTATAACTCCTTTTTGCAGTGTGCATTAAAATTTATTTTTCAATTGCATAATAAATCATAAAAACGGAAAACCCCTTTAATTAATTTCCTTGTTAGAGTTAGTTTCTCGGCTATATATATATAGATATAATTATATAATAGTATATATATGATATATATATATATATATATAGTATATATAATATGATTATAATATATATATATTATATATAATATTATATATAGATAACAATTATATATATATATATATATATATATATATATATTATATAGTATATTACTATATAATAGTATATATATATAAATATATATATATATATATATATATATATATATATATTATATTTAATTTATATATATATATATAATATAATAATATATATATATATATATAATAATATATATATATACTATATATATATATATAATATTGTATTATATATTATTATATATATTAATATGTAATTATATATATTATATTATATATATATATAATATATATATAGTATAGTCATAGTAAAAAAACATAATATAGTATATATTATATAGTATATATAGATATAATATATAAATATATATAATATATATATATGATTATATAATAATATATATATACTATATGATATATGTATAGTATATAAATATATATATTGTAATATATAGTAATATATATATTAAATATATATATATTATGAGTATATATATATAATATATATAGTTATATATATAGTAATAGTATATATATATATATATTATATAGCCAGACACTAACTCTTAACAAGGAAATTAATATAGTATTATAGTATATAATATATACTTATATATATATATATAATATAATATATATATATACTGTAATTATATATTAATACTAATATTATTATATGAGTCAAAGTAACATGGACCTCACCATTAGGCTCATCAAAGATAGCGGCCACACTATATATATTATATATGTATTATATATATATATAGATAGTATATATATATTATATATATTATAATATATTATAATATAATATATATTATATAGTATATATAAGAAATATAGTATAGTATAAATATATTATATACGTATAGTAATATGGTATACGTATTATATAGTATCTATAATTTATATATATATATATATAGATTTATATATATATATATAGTATATATATATATATGTATATGATAATTGCCTATATAATTTATATAATTATTATATAATTATATATATTGCCGCACGCATGTTTGATTCAGTGTAAAAAGTGATCCTGCTACATGTATCTACCACCTGCTAATCTGAAAGTATTTAATATCGTATTTCTTTTTAAAATTAATTTAAGAGCTCTTTCTGTACGCCTCCAACTGCCCGTCCAGGGCAAGCATTAATACGCCTGCTCCCCTTTCAGTTACTCTCCCTGATTAACGAGGCTGTTACCCCCTTCAGCGTACCTCGCAAACTCGTTTTATTGCACATTACAAATTTTCTCTATTATGTGTGATTCTCGGCTTCTCTCTCTCTCTCTCTCTCTCTCTCTCGTCCTCTCTCTCCTCTCTCTCTCTCGTCTCTCTCTCTCTCCTCTTCTCTCTCTCTCCTCTCTCTTCTCTCTTCTTCTTCTCTTCCTTCTCTTCAGCTTAACTACTATAAAAGTGTGGGGTGGTCTGAGAATTAATACCTTCTGCGGTTAAAAAGGAATTAATCTTCCAAGATTGGCAACCCGCGACTTCTAAGTAAACAATTTGTTTTTGCCTCTACACGCGCGTCGAGCCTTTCAATCCTGTCATAGAAGAGTTAAGAACTGCATTTAATGCCCTTGCAATCCGAAAAAAAAGGAGGAACCGCCTCTTAAAAATGACTCTTATCCATCAGCCGTATGTGTTTTAACTTAATCTCTTATTAAAAGATTCGACTAACTATCCTTAAAGGAATGAACAATATCTTTGTTTCAAGTGATGTTGGCTGATAACTCCAAGAAAAAGTGAAATTTGGAAAGGTAATTTTTTTTATTAATCCTTCATCCGATTGTTTCTAATAAGGCGAACTTTGAAATATACTTTAGTTTTGAAACGTTGTATTCGTATCGTTCTCTCCGTTTTGATTTCGATTAGGTAAGTGAAAAAGGGAAAAGAACGGTTTTTCATCCATATTTTCCGTTTGTATTTCATTGGTAATTGAAAGAAAGAACGTTTTTCGACATATTTAAATACAAGGCACAAAATCTTTAAGGAAATGATTTGAAACTTAAACTATGCAGGCAGGTCAATTATCTAAAATCTTTTAAGATCAATTTTTGGTTTCTTCTGGTAAAACCAGAGTAGTTTTAGTTTTTATCTGCTTTACCATTCATTTTTTCCTCTTTCTGATTACGAGGTCAACAACATTCTTCCCTAGAACCACATGTCAGCTGTCTGCGACTCGGTAATTTTAATGTTCATAACCGTCAACTGATTTCTTCTGTTTCTCAGGACAAAACCGATGAACTTTTTTTCAATTTCTCTATCCAGCAAGTCCTTGAGCAGATGGTGAAGTTCTCAACCCGTATCACTGAGACACTAAATGAGAGAAAGGACAACAAGGCATTTCTTAACTTTCTTAAATTTAAGGCACTTAGTGATTACACTTGTAAACTAATAGAGTGGGTATGCTTTTATCGCATTTATAATGAAAAGGTATGTTATTATATATTAACTTGTTAACAGGAATTTAATTTGAAATTTGGGATTTTAGACAAGAAGACTACTGCCAGCTCGCAGGATTATCGACATCCAGTCATATTCATAGCAGGAGTTACAATTATAATTATATATATATATATAAGTATATAATATATACTATATATATATATATATATATTATATATATATATATAATTATATAATATATATAAGATATAGATTATATATATTATTATATTATATAGTAATATATATATTGTATATATATATATATATATAATATATATATATATATATAAGTGAGTAACCTATCAGTTATAGAGTGTAATAAATGTTTACTAATAAGATGGCATGTCAAAAAAACTTTAAGAGCGACCTCCTACGACCGACCTACTACACAACAAACTGTTTCGGCATTTAAAGACGGCGAGGTTCGGTCAAAACATTACTCTAATGGCGGATGGGTTAATTAGTTATTATTATTATATTATTATTATCATATTATTATTATTATTTATTATTATTATTATTGATCGGTAGTAGTAGATGATTAATATAAAAAAATAGTTTTTTTTTTTTTTTTTTTTTATTATTTTTTTTTTTATTATTATTATTATTATTGCAGAGCATATGAAAAGTAAAGGGAACGAAAAATGATTAATTTAAAGAAGTATTTTAATTAAAATAATAATATTATAATGTAACAGAATATATATATATTAATAATAGTAATCGAACAATATTCATTGAACGATTCATTTCTCTTTTTAAAGAGTCTATTCCAATTATATATATACATAATATATATTCGTATCACGTTCATTACTGCAATCAACTGACACAAATCAAAAATTGTTTTATAAAGGATATTTGAAGTTTCGAATTGTTATACAAAATATTGGGGCAACTATGACGATACTAACACCCTCTCGTGGGAGATTTGAAAGTTAGGATATGTCACTCTGAGAGTTAAGCCATTTTCGATTTTCTAATAGTAATACTCAAAAGGTAATTTTTGACTTAACGCTTCTTGCAGACTAATGTTGCGATATATATTATATAGTATATATATATTGATATAGGTATTATTAGTATAATATATATACTATATATATATATATATGTATATCATATATATATAATATATATATATATATTATATATATATAAATTGTGTAGTATTATAATATATATATATATATCATCATCATATCATAAGCGGGCTTTAGGCCTCAGTGAGAGCGCGAAGGATCCTCATATGGCATGTCGTCAATGTAGGGTTCATTCCTGGGCAAGGTCCACACCATACCCCATCAGAACCCGCCATTCACTCCTATTATGCCCTTCTTGCTACTCTGCCAAATACAATTACTCTCCTTCACGGCGCAGTCTTAACCATGCTCATACTTTTTTTCGATCCAGCTGTGGATTCTCCAGCACGACCACGCGCTAAACTTCCGCTTAACCAATCGACTATATCCATTCTTTCCACATATGCAAACCTCCTCAACATACTTTCATTTATTCTCTCCTTTACCCTTTTCTTCACACCACACATTCAGCTATAATAAGTTCAATTTTTTTTTCAATTCTTTGTGACACTTAACTCCACCCCCCCCTTTAAGATTGTCATCTGAATATTACTAAGTTAGATTATTACTCTAATTTCCAAACATAGCGTAATACTAAAATATGACCACGAACAGGTAAACATGACCTCATGTAGACTCAAAACGAATTCATAGACCAGTCTGTTTACATGCCACGAAGAGATTTATCTGATGTCCGATCCAGGCCTTTTCAATACATTTTTGATCTGGCCTGTGGAGAATCTCTGTTGCCGGTGTTAGCGTTTGCTTATGCTGGGGGTACGACAAGCAGGATGCGGTTACGCGCATGCTTCGTGCCACATTTTCCTACTAACATGTGCATTCATTCATGTCATTTTCATCGCCAATATACCTAGGTATTTAAATTTAGACATTGTTCGAGTAAGCTTCACGACATCCAGCATAACTTCTGAGCATCCGAGGACTGTATCAACATAACTCTTCTCTTATCTACGTTTATTTCAGAACGCTTCCTTTTAAACCCTAGATCAAATCCCTCTACAATCCCTCGCTCAAATCGGTCTGTCAGTGTTCGTCACGCATAAATCCAATATAGGTAGGGACTTCAAATAATCTGCCATTTTCCATTATTCTAGACACTATTCCCTGAATCCACGTCTAATTCTTTATATAGCCATCTTAACCTTGATAGACTAGGAGACACAAAATATCCCTGTCTCACTCCACTATTCATATTAAATCTAATCAGTTTTCAATTCCGACTAGTTCTTACACCGTTTTCATCTATGTAATATTACTTGGATTCCATTCAGACAAGCTACCACAACACCATATATAACTAACAACTGCCATAGAGCTTCCCTATTAAACCTATCATAAGCCTGTTGCAGATCCATAGAAGCTAAAACAATTCTTCTTCTTTTTTCTCTATCATTTTCTAATCATTATGTTTATGAAATAGATTTGGTTCCATCACATACTCTACTATTTTAAGCGCACTTTTGGTTTCATTCACACAATCAGTCTCAGTCATGGCGCCTCGTTCTACCAAAATAAGCATATATGTATGCTTACAATACTCTAAAACGAATTCCCTATAAATTCTACAGTAAGCTGTATCCTTACCCTATATAAGGGGTACTACTGTCTTCCATGCACCCTTCCGTTCTGTGATCATTTCATGCAGTGATTTTTCATATATATCTGGCGAATTTATCATTCTTCAACTTTCTCACGCTAGACTTACTATCTTACTAATGGTCCGTCGTAAAATGCCGATATTCTTCTTGCCCGGCATAACCTATACAAAATATATCATCTGATTCTTGTTGCATCAACACATACATTACTATCACCTCTTCATTACTGAGTTATGCGATGTTTCGAAGTGTTACCACTTCCACACTCTCTAAATCCAGTTTTTCAAGATACGAAAGATAATCATCCCCATTCTCTTATTCTATGCAATTCCTTAATTCTCCATCTACGCTATTGGCGACTCTTCCAACGAAGCTTCTAATTCCGCTTGCAAGTCTCATGATCATTTTTGTCAATTGTTTCATGATACCTTTTTTGTTTCTCCTACGTATGCATTTTAGTATTCTTTTTGCCTTCTTTTACATTTCAAACTATTCTTTTAGACCCTCAATTCCTTTAGTTTTTGGTACATGTAAACACGCCTTTTATTTAACTTTTGAGAGGCTTGCGTCAACCGTCTTATTGTTCACCATCTTGTTACATTCTTGCTTCCTACTTAGCACATCCACTACTATTTCTTTTGCACAACTAACAACCTCTTATTTGCTTCCAGATTTGGTCAGTTCAACTTGTTTTGATTGTATCTGAATATTCCATGTGTTTTGTAATTCTTTCCTTAAATTTTTTATTACCTTAGACACTTAACTTCTCACCCTAAATTCTAACCACTTTCGTCTCACCTTCCTCTTCATCCAAGCTCCACTAACTTAATTTTAATAAAAGAACATAATGATACGATAATGCTATTCCTAACCTCATGGATTAACATACATAACTTATATATATATATAGTTTATATATGTTATAATAATATATAAATAGATTATCTGGGAATATATATAATATATATATATATAGATATATATATTTATAATATAAATTTACTAAATATAAAATTATAAATATATAGTAGTAGTATATATTATAGATAGTTACCTCTTCCGAGAAAGGGAAAAAGTTAAAGACCAGAGAGACTTTGTGGAATGACGATTCAAACAAATTCTCCTCGAAATAGGGCAATGCGATTGGATAGTTGAGAAACAGTGGCAGTTGTAATAATAGTAGTATAATATATTAAGGAAAGTGATGGACAATTTGAGGTCAGAAAGAGAGTTCGATAGTGACAGTTAGAGCGAGAGTGTGACTGATTGGTTAAATAGTTATGACTCTATCTTTTTGAGAAGAATTGGTACAGTTGTAATATTTAGGTGTGTCACCGTATACTCTAAAAGATGGGACTAAAAACGTTTCAGATAAAGAAACAAGAGTGGTATGAAGAAGTTCTGAAGGAATCTCAAATAATATAATCTCTTTTTGTGAGAGAAACAATTTGATCATTTCAATAAAGAACACGAGAAAAGAAATATCAAGAATATGAAGGACGGAAGATTTGAACTTTATGTTGTTGTCAAAGGATAGATGAAGAAACTGAATTATTTGAGGCGTGGAAGACAGCTATGTTTTCACTGCCATAATTAGAACTTTTCTTTTAGGAACAAGACTATTAAAAGATTTGAAGAATGAACGATGGCTGTCTACAACAGCTGATTTAGGTTAAGCAACTTGAAAAGAAATTAGAGAGAAGATTATAGAGGGGAAAGACATATATCGGAATCATCGAAGTCTACAAATCAAAGGTATGTCTCAAATGAGAGGAGAGAGAGAGAGGAGAGAGAGAGAGAGAGAGAGAGAGAGGAGAGAGAGAGAGAGAGAGGAGAGAGTGAGAGAGAAGAGAGAGAGAGAGAGCGGAGAGAGAGAGAGAGAGAAGGAGAGAGGAGAGAGAGAGAAGAGAGGAGAGACGGAGAGGAGAGTATGTGGACAAAGATAAAAATAATATTTATAAAACTTGTAAAAAATTAATCTTATGTTTTAGGAACACTACAGTTGAAAAAAAAAATTATTTTTGCAAGGAAAATTTGCGTTTTGAAGCGGAAAACACGATGATTTTTGTTCTTTCAAGTCAGAAGTAAAGGAGAATATTTTTGAAATAAAATGTCGCTTAGTCTTAACTTATAGATGTTTTGTTGTTCTGCAACTTAATCGTTCCACTTTGCCTTTAAACATAAAACTTTTTCTGTCTCGGCTTCTCCTTTGATGCTAATTTGGTCTGCATAATACAATTTCAGTGTATGTAATTCGTTCTTTTCTTCTCTCTCATCGGTCTGTGGTCTCGAATCTCTCTCATTCTAGTATATATATATATTATCTGTATTATATATAATATATATTATATATTATATAATATATATATTGATATTATATATAATCATAAATATTAATCAGTAGTATTAATATATATATATATATATAATATATATTTATTATATAATATATTATTAATTCAATTATATATATTATATTATATATGTTAATTATATTATTTAATAATAACATATATAAGTATATATAATATATATATATAGTTATATATATATATATATATATATATATATATAGTATTAATATAGATATAATATTAGTTATAATATAATATATTATTATATATATATATATTATATAATATATAGTTAACCCCCCCCCCCCCCTCGAATCAAGTGTATATAAATATATATAATTGTATATATTATATTATATAAATATATATATAAATATATATATCCTAACACCATATAATATATATATATATATATTATATATAATATATATTATAAAATATATATAAATATATTAATATATATAATATATATATATATATATATAATATTACATTATATATATATATATATATATATAATAATAAACATAACAACAAACAAAAAACAAAAAAAAAAAAATATATATATATTATATGATGCATATATACTATATATATATAAATATATATAAGGATAACATATATATATATATGATATAATAATATAATAGTAATAATAATTAAATAAGTATAGTAAGCTGCCGTGAAGGAATTCCTTTTATTTCATTATAAAAATGGAATATGAAAATTCTCTGGAATAGGTATAATTGATTAAATTCAAGAGTTTTTATCCGGACAAATATAATTATCCTCGTTGCTGCGATTATAAAAAAAGTATAGAGTCAGGATCATTCATTTTCACTTTTCCATATATATATTATTATATTATATGGTATATATATATATAATATATATATATATATATATTATTATATTTATTAAATGGTATATATTATATATGATATATAGCTATATGTATTATACAAATTAATGTTATTGACGATATATATTAATATAAAAATTGGTCGGGCGGATGTATGGCGATGGGGATAGCTTTTGTGCAAGAAGTAAAGCTTAAATAAAAGGTTACTAGAAGAATAATTAGTTAATAAATATTCCATGCAAAACGTGTGTGTAAAGGAGCCACCGTGTATTGTCTTTTCTTCCAAAAGTAATTGGACCATAAACTAAAGTATAATATCTATTTTAGTCTGGGGGATACAAACCTTTGTTAGAAATGCCCTTCATTCCATGCCGATATTTGTCCATTGCGGTGAGTTAAATTGAATATCCGGATTGTTTTTAGAGAGAAAAGACAAAGTAATCCTGTTAAAGAAAAGCTTCAGCTAGAAAGTTCTTTGATCTCCTTCTAACCACGACTTCATAAACACTTTTTCTACACATTAATAATTTGCTCTGAGTTGAAAGTGGAAGACGACCTTTGAGAAATTATCAAGGCAAAGCTCATTCACTACCATATGAGATAGCTAAAACAATTCGTTAGGATAAAGAGCGGCGCTCATTTTGTAAGGACGTATCTGTTGGATTCCTACTTTTTTAAGATGCCGGATGAAGAAATGCGATGAAAGTATAAAACATATTGCAGAAGAGGATGAGTATGGAGCAAAAAGAGATATAAAGAAAAGGAGCAAAGAGGTTAGCGAGGCAAAAGGTTAAAAGGATATAGGCAAGGTCAGTTGGTAAGCCAAGAAAAAAAAAAGAAAAAAAAAAAAGGAATAAGCGATATTGCTATGTGAATTACTAGGAAGCTAAAAAAACCTATGCTATTAACATGAATTTGAGCAATCAAACTGCAGAAAAATGCAATGCGTTACTTTGTTGAAAAATATCATCGTATTTGCCACGCTCGCTTCATCGTTCCGATCAGAACTTATCCTACATATTTTTCGTTATTTGTCAGAACCTCGATTTTGAGGATTAATTGATTTACAGGCATTCCAATTTATACTTTATTAATAATTTTCTTCTATTTCTTTACGGTAAAAAGACACATAGATGAATTTAACTTATTAACTTAGTATATATATTATTAGTTGTGAAAGTATAATACTTATTATAGCGCGAATGGATGATCTGTGAGGAGTATTATCGGATTTGTAACTATATCGGTTCTATAGTGGATATGAACTATGAATTAATTTATAGGATATATGTATTTATAGTTAGTAATTGTATAGTAGTATTAAGGTTAAGATATAATATATAGGTATAAGTATATATCTAGTATATTGTGGTATATTTTTTCGGTATTTAACGACAATTTGCATTCTTTTATAAGAGAATTGCGGTAAATCAAATTTATTAAAAATCAGTTCAATGATGGATTGAGATGGATATAAACCTAATGACCTGTTTTGAATACATATTGCTTGTGAGAAGCGAGTACTGTAGGAATTTTGGCGAATTTGAGAGATTTGGCGAAGTGAAGGCACATAGAACTTACTTCCTTTGTAAAGACCATTCGAATCTGAAAGAGTGTCAACATTTTAAGATTAGGAGATTAGAAATTATATTTAGCAAACAGCAACTTCCTAACTTCAACCCTTTTTAACAAAACAGCATTTTCTACTTGCTGTTTACTATTTATAAAAATATATTGAAAGGTTCCAATAATTTTGTTGAATCAACTTTTGTTAAAATAATACAACAAAATGGAACATTTGAAATAATATAAATACTTTAAAGGCAACGGAAGAATATACATTCTGGGGTTTTAAAACAAAAAAGCTATTGTTAAAATAAAAGCACTTTCAAAAGCAATGATAATGATAAAATATATTAAAAATTGAAAGCTATATAGTATATATCAAATAAATATCTACCATAAATATAGAGAATCTCACAAGATACTTCAGTAGTTACAAAATTATATAATGTACAAATATATTCAGATTAGTAGAAAAGTTATTTGATAGGAAATTAGAAGGGCTTAATCATTATTATACTTTTTCATCAATTTATTTTTTTAAATAAAGTTTAAGGACTGAAAATGGTGAAAATTAACCCAAATCAATAGAAGAATGTCTTGATTCTAGAAAATAGTTTTATCATGAAACATTTACAATGTCTTAATGGTATTGTCCTGTTTTTAATGTTTGTTTTACTTCCCAAACACCCTCCAATAAAGAAAAACACATTTACTGTTGTCTTATTTATCATTATAATATTAAAATATATCACAACAACACGCTAGCACAGAGAGACGGTGAGTATAAACGTATCAAATCTGAAGGTACAAATATCTCAAAAACTATTGATGATGCGCAAAAGTTAATGTGATTTTTGAACTCTGAGCCAAAAAAAAACCTGTAAAAACATCAGAAAATATAGATAAACAAAATATGTGTTACATTAGTGGAATAATAATATATAATATATATGATGAAAGTGCTAGGGCTTAAAGACTCAGGTTCTTATGTTAAAAAGTTGAGCAAATAACAAGATTTGTAAAAGAAATTTAAAAAAAAATGAGATCATATATTTGTTCAAAGTGACAAGATTGAGAAGTGAAGAATTTCGAATAATTGACCATTGAACTGTGAAACTTACTTATAAGGTATTTTATTTATGATAAAAAATAAAATAAAATAACATTAATATTTTCTAATACAAAATATTTATAAAAGAATTAGTGATGTGTAACAGGTATTTCATTTTGCTGGGATAGAAAATGCAACAGATCAACATCTGTGTCGAAAATAGGATAAAGAATGTCAATGCTTTGAGTCGAAACTCTTTAATAATCTTGGATTAAAATTAATGTCGTCCTTTAAAATTAAAACATAAAATTTCCTCTTTAATTCTTAAACCGGTTGAATAAGATTGAGAAAATCTCCAGAACTTACTTGGGTATGACGTCATGTAAGGAATAAATTGAAACGTTCTCAAGTGAAATTCGTGGCATTCTTAAAATGATTCAGATCTTTGAAGCAACGTGTTTTGAATAACATAAAAGCGAATCGACCAAACTTGGAACAACACCATTTCCCAATTTAGGGGAGAAAAAAAAAAGGGAGTTGGAATTTAAACAAGCGTCTTCATTACTTCATTTTTTAAGCAAATGATGGTTTAAATAGATGCAAAATGGCGCGGAAGGTTAAACAAAAACTAAACCGAATTCTTTCTCAGTTAAAAAACGAGTGTCATAAGACGACTTTATCACTTAGATCTTTGCCTTAAATCACTCGTTATCCATATTTATAAGACGTCTGAAGCAATCCTAAACTAAACAAGATAAAATAGAAAAACAATAAATCTTTGATGTATTTCTTCAACTGCATGAAAATAGTCAAAGGACGAAGCTATCCTAAGAAAAAAAAAGACTTAACAGAAGCGTTAAAAATGTTTGGATATTTTAATTAAAGTATTAAATTAAAACCAAAAACGTCTTTTAATGATTTATTTTCTAAATTTTACCCAAATAATTTCCTCAAAACCTATTATTATTATTCCATCGTCTGAGATCTGATAGAAGAGTAGAGCAAGGATTGCATTACCATAATTATTATAAAGTGTATTTAAGAGTACATGATATATTGTATTTCTCTTTCGAAATTCTTCAACTAATTATATTAAAAGAAACCTTGGCAAATAACGGAATTGCATGTCTCTATTTTATTTTATTTTACTTTTTTCTTTAAAAATAAAAAAAATAAAATAAAATAAAAAAAAGGAAAATAATTCAAAATTATTCAGAGTTTTACGCTCGACTCTTAAAATATCTGAATAAAATAAGTAATTACAGAGAACATTGACTGACGGCTTAATAAAAAATTTACAAATACTTAAAATTTTCTAACTAAGGTATACTAATGAACTCCCTCCTAAATAAATAAAGGTGAGGTGGGAGGGGGGGGGAGAAATGCTATTTCGTGCTAATAGTTTCAACTATATATATATAAGATATATATATATTAATAATTATATAATATCATATAATATAATAGTATATATATAGTATATTATATATATATATATATATAATAATATATATATTATATATATATACTCCCACAATAGAAAAAAATTATTAAAGATAAAATTTTAACTACTATGAAAAGTAAACTATTTATAAACTATTTATTTGTACAAAATTTTACTACAAACCCAGTAAGAGTTTATGTTACGAATTTGCCTGGTTAAATTTTTACTATTTAAATTTTTATTTAGTTGTACAATGAACTTTCATATTGAGTAGGTTTGACTTTTGTGTAAGTTAGTTAATAAATAGTTTTATTCAATAAGTGGGTTAACAATTCTGATAACCCACAAAAAATAGTGGAATAAATTCTACTAACCATATACAGTTAACAAACCACACGAATATCTTAAGTACTTATAACACCATAATTTAAATAATAGATTTAGGCTACTATTTAGTGAGATTGCTATACAATTACTGATTTTGCTATATTATGCTTGCTAACCAAAGTGAAGAAATATACTAAATATATTGCTAGGTAAAAAATATCAAAGTTAAATAAGTACTTAAACTTACGTAATCTCATTTACTATACAGAAAATATAATGGGAAGTAGGTTTAAATTTTGTAGTAGCTATAATATCATGATGAAATAATTTAAACACCGTTTTAGTAAATTTTATTAACTGTTAGCAAAGTAATATTAAATATTTTACACTACTTTAAAACAATGCGAAAGACCCAAGAATAATAATGATATAATAATAATAATAATAATAATAAATAATTAATAATAATAATAATAATTAATATAATAATAATAATAATAATAATATAATAATCAAAATAAATAATAATAATATAAATAAATAATAAACAATTAAATATAATATAAATAATATCATAGCCTAATAAATTAAATAATAATAAATAGATGTAAGTAATAATAAAATAATAATTAAATAATATTAATGATAATTAATAGATAAAAAATAATAAACCAAAACTAAGCAGGCGCAGGTCTGTAAGATGAAAAAGAAAATTGGCCGTGCTAGTCGTGTGTGTATGTGTTGTGTGGTTTGTGTGTGATGTGTGTGTAAGGTGTGTGTGTAGTGTGATGATGGTAAAACCATCTGTTTTGACGTCATGAGCATTATATATTATGTATTTAGTAAATAACATATACATAGAATATATAGGAACATATAGAATATATAGGATATATAGGATTTAGAAATTTTAGAAATACGCTCAAAGACTATAATAAATATAGCTATATATATTTATATATGCTATAATATATATAACATAGACATAATATAATTGATAGTATACTACATAAGTAATAAGATAATGGAATAATAAATATTAGTATATATTTCAGATACATAATCATATTTAGGATCTTTTAATAAGTCATATATTAATTTCATAAAGTAAAGTATCAAATTTCACAAGATATAATATAATATTACGGATAATTTGATATATATAATTATATTAATTATATTAATAAATAATATATACATTATAAAGTAATTGCCAATAAACTTATTAAGTGAATATATAATAATAATGTAATATAATACTACTGAGACTATATCACTATGGTTAAGTACTTCACCATATATGTAATATAGGAAGTAGTAATACCTATATATATAATATATAGCTGTATACATGATTAGTATATATGATCTATTATAAGATAGTATATATATAAATAACATTAATAATATGATATATAGTAAGAGTAGCTAGTCATTCATTGTAATACTCCATATATAGCGAGATAGCGGAATATATAAATTAAAATTTTTATACGATTATATAAAATCATATCCTCCTTGCGATGCGTAGTGGTTAGACTAACGACTGAAAGGTAATCTTACACAAGCAGTCTGTGTAGCTTTCGGAATCTTATCACTCCCCGGAACTGGCCTCGAGAATGATGACTATAGACCAATATGTATCAATATACTCAATACATAGAGCTTTCCATATTACGGTGATGTGGCACTCGGTGCATGTAATCTTATGATTGGTGTATGGAAAGTAAAGTTAGTGCAAGTTTTGGTGAGATAAATTGATTAGCGGTGAGAGTCAATGCGTGAAAAATATTATTTTTTACCAAATGTCATCTATCTCGAGATTGCACAAACTACACGAAGTATGTAAGACAATATAAACGACATAAACTTGAACCATAGAGTCTGATCAAAGTTTGACTTCGACCATCTGCTTATCTACATATAATAGTCTCTGTGAGTTTTAGAAGAAGATTAAACTAGATTAATCTTATATCCGTTCTTCATTCGAAAATCTTATACTTCTAGAACAATTAAGGTATTACTGACTTCTCTCACATAAAGCACAAGACAAAAAGTAAATTTAAAGCTATCCACGGATGACATGTAGTAGTTGTTTTTTTTTGAAACATAATCCAAGAAAATTAGTATAAGAAATGCTTACTTATTGTAGAGGTTTGTGGCACTCGTGTAGTCTCAGCTTGGCTTCAACAACAAAGATCGTTAATCTTAACCAGAAAAAAGTTTTACTTATCCAATCTTTAGTGGATTATTTAGTCATAACACAAAAAACTTTTTTCTAAAGTGTAACGGATTAAATAAAAAATATATAATACATTTTATTAACTAGCATTATTACTATAATATACATATCAAATACACTACGTTATACTAATCTTTATTTTATACTATAGTAATATCATTGTAGGTATATAATCACTGATAGTATACTGAATATGCAATTAGCTAGTGTAGAGTACTATTATCTGATGTATGATCACGAAAGCTTTATATATCAGGCTATCGATAAATATATATATTGGTTTAAATAGTATATTATATTTTTGTTTCAATATAACGAGGAAATTATATAAACCTCTAACTCACTCGCTTATAAGCTTATGTATTTAGAATAATTATAAGAGGAAATTTATAAGTATTGCTAGAATATACTTTAACTACTCTAATAGCTTATCACATAAACAAACCGTTAAATAACTTGATTTATATTTATTTATCATAATGTTCTTTACTCCTACTACTCATAAATAAGATATGAGTAGTGAAATGCCGGAAATATATAACTCATATTATTCTATCTGTATGATATCTATATACATTTTTATTTATATATATAAGTATATACTATTATAAATATAGCTCTAATTGAAAGAATAAAGACTCATTGTGTAAGTAAATAAAAGATCTTGAGTAGTTTGCACGTACTTTATGTACTCTCAGACATGTGAATAATAATTATCAGTAATATGATAAAATTAGTCACGATAGTGTTCACCCTAAATAATATACTATGAGTGAGAAATGAAATTATGAAAGATTAAGAGTGTCCGGCCGTGTAGATAAGCGATTCGAATCTTCATCGGACTTATTAAAGGTGAATTTTTCGCAGTTCCAAAGAAGATTGAGTCCATATCTTTAGAGTACTTTCCCCTAGAGATAATTGTCATATACCATAATTGAATAAACTCATTGCACAATTATGTATATAATCATATTTACATAAGATATGTAATATATTGTGAGATAGTAAAGATATAAGGTTTCATCTAAATAAATTAGAATATCTTCAAGTATGTTATATCTTGTTATAGAATAATTGATACGTATTATATGATATATTCATTTCACTAGCTTCGGTGATTAGTTATATTCTTATGATATGACAGATTAACTGCTCACCTAATACTCACTCATTCTAGGCAAATATTTTAATTCATATCTAAATTATTGTTGACTCGCGTTATATTCTTAATAGACATAATCAGTATTCAGCCACTAGATATATAACATGTATAAATAGTTATTAAAAAGATTATATATATATACTATATAGAGTAATAACATAAGAAAGATAATTACGACAAGTGGTTACCTTTCAAGGAAGTTAAATTAATAAGATTATCTTTTCTTCAGTAAAAGATTTTTTACTATAATATATAATTTTATATTTTTGAGATATTAAATATACATATAATATTAATATATCAATAGTTTAATATTATTATATATATATAATATATATATATTATATATATATATATATATATAAATATATATATATATGTATATGGATAAATAATAGAATATTCAAATATGTTCACATTACGTAACCTTTTAAGATAAGGATATTTAATGCATTTAACTTGTAGTTACAATGGTAGAAAGAATAGTGTGATAGTGCTTGTGCTAATAATAATAATAATAATAATATAATAATAATAATAATAATAATATATTAATAATAATAATAAATAATGAAGTGAAGAATAAAATGATTAAGTTTGCACAATAAAAAATAATAATAAAGTATATAATATTATTATACAGAATAGTAATTAAAATTTTAATAATATTGGACTAATGAATAATAATTAGTAATTAAAATTATTAATTATAATAACTTTTTAATGAACTCAATATAATCGATAATCAGATGATATTCTGTTGATGGAGCTAATGAATAGTGATTAAATAATAATAGATATAATAATTATAATAATGTGTATTTAAATAAATAATAATAATAAATAATAATAATACATGAAAAATAATTTATATAATAATTAATATTCAATAAACTTGATATAAATCAGATTATCTGCCAGATGATACATAATAATATAATAACATTTCAAATTAAATAATAAATAATATTTATAATTAATCCAATAATAATAATAATAATAATAATAAATAATAATTTTGTCCATCAAAAGGATACCTCTGTTTTACTATGAACACATGTAAGCCAGCCCTTAATTAGCCGGTTACGCATAACTAATTATATATATTATTAATATATATATGTAATTATTATATATATATAATATATATTTATAAATATATTAATTATATTATATAATATATATATAATATTAACTATTATTATATAATTAATATTAAATATTTATAATATATATTATATATATAAATATATATATATGTATATCACTATTATATATATATATATAGTTTAATATATAGTATATATTAATAATAATATATATATATATATATTATACGATATGTTATATATTATATTATTATAAGTTATAATATTTATTTAATTTTAATACATATTATTAATATTTATATATATATATTAATAAGTATATATATATATAAGTAATATTAATATATATATATATATTATTATTAAATTAATATTATAATATTAATATATGATATATATTTTAATTATATATTAATTATATATATATATATTTTTACTCTCGAAAGAGTTTGGGATGGTTATGTATGTCTTTTGTCAGTTTCAGAGACTGGAGAGACGCTATATAATAAGTACACTCGCGAAACACTGCTTTTATGAAATTCTCTTTGCTCTGATAAAACACAAAGTCCTTCCGCTCGCAAATAATAATCTCAATAAACGCGAATAATATGATATAAAGGAAAGATGAATTCTTAAATAACTCGACAGTTGATAGATTAACAAAGAAAAAAGTAAAAAAGAGATAACATATATATATATTAATATTACAATAACCAATTTAAAAAGTGTTTCCATCTTATAAAACTCATCCTGGAGATCTTTCAGTAATGCTTCTTTTTTATTAAGGATTTTATATATGAAACAATTTTTTAAATATAGTTTTTTTCATAATAAAATTGAGTGCTCTATAAAAAATTTATGAAAGAGTACGTTTACTTCATGTAGTTCAATATCACGAGTTTATAACCTGCTGGTCATATCACTTATAATGAACATTAAGGTGGTCATAATGGGCACTTAAAATATGCCTCATACCCGACCTATGCAGTGACCAGGCTACTGAAGGTTTTTTCTCCACTATTCGAGTTTCCTAACTCAGAAATCCTGGAAAAGGATAAATAAACAAAACCTATATATATATATTAATAATATATATATATAGTATTATTTATATATATATACTAATTTATATTAATAATATTATATAATATATATATGAAATATATATTAATATTATGATATATTATATTATAGTATATTATATTATAAATTAATATATATTAGTATATATATATTTATGATTTATATATATAATATAGTAATATATTATTAAATATATATATATATATAGTATATATTATATATTAATTAATATATATGTATATATATATATATAATATTATATACTCCAATATTATATAATTATAAATGTATAATATAACTATACTATCTATACTATTGATGTCTAATTATTTATTTCTATCAATAATTTAATAATATATATATAATATCATAAATATATTATATTTATCTTATAATGAGACATGAAGAAAAGTATTCTCCGTGTGTGCTTCGAACTACTTCACCGGTACTGCAGAACGTTGCAATAGAAATCCGTGATATGTCCATCGCTCTAAAATCCATAACCACATTTTATACTCAGTTTGGACTGACCCCTTTAAAGCATAAAAGTATACTCTTACTAGAGCTGACTGCCCTTTTTCAGCAAATGAATGTAATTGTTAAGTCTCTCGAGTTTTATCCAGTCGTAACTATATTCTGAAATTTGCTATATACACACAGGGAATTGGTCGAGTGTTGAAACCCTTCTTGGTCTCATGGTGGCACACCACTCTCTTCGTGATATTGTCGTAAATCGTTCTATTTCTTACCACTGGACTACATCTATTAAATCATTGTGTTTCCTTTAATATATCAATATATTAAATCTACTTATCAGTCACTATTAATACTTACTAATTTAGCTATTTATCACTTACTAAACCCTAAGAAATTTATACTTACTTGTTGCTCTATACGTTTGTAACTTCTTACTTCATAAGTACTAATATCAAGGTCGTTCTTATTAAATAATAATAAAGGGCTCACAAAACTAGTATGTGCTAAGATATACTTCTAATTTATCTGCTACTATTAGACAGTACTTATTAGTATACAGTTTATCATTATATTATACTTTTCATGTAGTACTCTTGATAATACACTAATTGCGATATTATTTATAGCCTCCAGCATCTTATATTAATCTTTATTAACTTTGCTTACCATACACTTGAATTACTACTTATTAGAAATTTTACTATTCTTACACCAGCGTTTACCACTATCAACACCAACAGCACTTCCATCACTATTTAATCTTAAGCCTAAATTACCTCACCATATTCATTAAGCTCATGGCAGTATCTTTATAAAATAATATACTATATATTATTTGTAATGAAGAAAATTTTATAATAGTATATATTATGAGTGAACACCAAATTATAAATAATTAAATTAAGAACAAAAATAGGTTGTAATTTAACTTGTAAATGCGAATAAATACTTATCTCAAGTTATTAGCACAGAACGTTAGATAACTTACACAAAACACAACTACAGCACTGATTCTTACTTATAGGTATGATTTAATCTGTCTATTGAGTAAGAGTTCATACGAATGAACTAAGTGAAACAATATTCGCGAGTTCAGGTGTTATCAAATTCACACTGATATAGAGCTAGTAAAGACTCTTCATTTTGGTATTATAATTCGGCTATTCACGTCTAAATAAAAAGCTCTCATGGTATCAGAATAACTCGATAGGCAATTGTGAAGTCTCGAATTGGTCTAAATCATATTTATATGAATGTCATCGAAAGGTACAGCCATAGCTCAATATATATTTATCAATTCAATAGACTTCACCCTTATCCACCATACATTTAACAAATTCTCATCGTTTATGTGGAACTAACCAACACAACACTATATAACTTCAATAATCTAATACACAGAATATTAAGACTGTTACTACTAATGCCATCTTAGTTGATCACTCAACTGTATTTATTCTTATTACATAAACATACGTCTTTTAAACCAAACTACTCAATGTAATCACTAATATCATTATACACCTTATATTAATATACACACAATCTATATTATAATAATCATAGTTAATATAGCTATATATCAGCCTTCTGTGGGGAAACCCTTACCAACATGATTTATAATATATATATATATATATTAATTTATATTAATATATATATATATATAATTAATATATATAATATATTATATTTATATATATTAATATATATAATATAAAACTCTATATATATATATATAATATTATATACTTATATTATTTACCCATTCAAAAATAAACTCTAGAACACTCATACGTAAGCAGATAGATAGACCTCAGCAATTAAATATCCAATATATCTAAATCTCTAAATACATCTTAGATGAATCAAAAGTCCACTCAGTAAACCCTAAACCCAAAATATCTGATAACGACTCAGACTTGGGGAAAACTAATCCACTATATTATCCACTCTAATTAAGCACGAATATGCAATCCCCATATAACCTTAAATAAATACCCCCAATATAATAACTACCAATCTTCTATACGATATGACAAGTATATATATATATATATTAGACGTTTCCCTCTACAATAGGTTGAGAGTTTGAGAGGTTAAATTCCATAAAATATTAAGTAAATCTCCTCCCAATTCGAAAGCAGCCCCTCTGGAAAATGTTCAAAGAGGCTTGACTCTATAAAAAATATCTACCCTGTAGTTAAAACTGTTCAAAAGAGCTGTTATATGAAAAACATCCCAGATAAAGTCACAAACAAGTACTATGAAGCACCTCACAGGTAAAGTCGCAAAGTACTATGAAACACCTGACAGGTAAAGTGGTAAAGAGATACCATATGAAGCACCTAACATGTAATATCACAAATAAGTACTATGAAGCACTTCATACTTAATGTCGGGAAGAGATGCTATATGAAACATCTCACAGGTAATATCACGAAGAAATACTATATGAAGCACCTCACAGGTAAAGTCGCAAAAAGATGCTATATGAATCACCTGACAGGTAATGTCGCAAAGAAATGCTATATGAAGCATCTCACAGGTAACACCCCGAGGAAGTACTTTGATGCACCTCACAAGTACTGACACAATGAAATGCCATATGAAACACTTCACAGGTAATATCACGAAGTTTTATGAAGCACCTCACAGGTAAAGCCACAAAAATGTACTATGAAGCAATTTACAGGTTAAGCCGCAAAAAGATGATATATAAAGCACCTCACATGTAAAGTCGTAAAGAGATGCTAAGTGAAGTACCTCAGGTAATGTCGTACCTCACAGATAAGAGATTATCCAAGTAAGAACACTGACCAGACCTACCGCAGGCCCTCAGTCCTCCAGAACGGATCAGAGTGCTTCCTTTTTTCCGGAATAGGCTTCGCGAACTATGTATGCGCTCCGCTAGCTGCTACCTATCGAAGATGGTAGTGCAACTTAGTCTGTTTAAGATATAGATTCCACATCGCGCATTAGAATAGTATAATGTATCGCAGACCGACTTATGGTGGCGGGTGAACGTACTTACTCCTCCTCAGCGTCTCTTAGCCCTACGCGGTTAAAGTCTTACCACTACCCTTCATTCATTATAAAACTACCTGAAAACAAAACAAATATGCTTTCCAGGGACACCTCGCCTTCCTAACTTATTAGGTTCGTAAGATTTCAGGTTATAGTTCTAATTGCACCGCTGGATATTGAGATCGAAATGTATTACACAGTGACAAAGGCTTAATATGAGAACATCCGTGGATGTATAGAGAGTAAGGTGATAGTATTGTATATATAAATGAGGAATGAAGGATAAAGCCAGAATCGTATTATTCCAGGCTGTTTGAGGTTAGAGGAAAATAGTTGATGGGTCCGTGATGATGGATTTGGCTATCTATTTCATATGAAGAGATATTAGAATAACTAAAGAAACCAATCAGAGTCGTATAAGTAATATAGAGGAGAAAGTGATGATATATAAGCAGAAGGTATTGGTAGTGAGATGATTTTATTTTTATTTTTTGGAGTCTATAGCGCTGAGCCAAAAGAATTATGTCCAGTAGAGTGAACGATAACTCTATGATGGATGTCCGGTGAATATATTAGGACACTTATCTTTCGATTTATTTTTTGCGATGAATAGCGTTCATACCGCTCTCCTATTGGTAGAAATTCCTTCCATCGTAAATCGCAGGTATATCTCTCGCAACCCTGCAACTTCTCTGTATTTTCTAATGAACTACGAGAATTGATAAAATTCGACTCGAAGTTTACATAATCTTTCAATCACATGAGTGAATGAGCAGAGAGAGCAGATGAGAATTTGTTACCACTCACTCTAGAATACGCAGACATAGTTCTTCAGAACTTGTAAATGAGAAAAGAGGTTTGGCCATCTGCTTAGGTTGAGGTCAAGCAACGAAAATACGCTAATAACTTATATATCCTATGCAATGTACGATAGAATGAGAACACATATATATTAGTATACAGATAGAAAAGGATAACCTATAGAAGCTCTACTGCTACCACATTCCAACTCAAAAACCTTATCAACGAATAGATCAGCATTAAAACCTTATATATTCGTGCAGAAGTCGAAGTTTGTTGGTCCCTCGGAGACTCATTAAGGCAGTACATTAAACCAATTATAAAGCTCAGCAGATAGATAGCAACGCAAGGCCTCCCCAATCGCGTGCCGATCAAAGTGCCAGAAAAAAACGCTTAGGGCAGGATGGAGAGCTGTTTGTAGTACGAAAGTAAATTAAAAATTAAGAGAATATAAGGATGTAGTCCGCTCAGATTTACCCAAAAGGAGCGAAAGCTAGGGTGTATTTAAGAGAGGTAAGGAGGACTATTAGCGTGAAATCATTGAGAGTCAAGCTGCTGTCTCTAAAGACCATATTAGTATCCGAGACAATAGTGCCAGGAGAAAAGCTTCAGTTAACAACACAGGTTATATCCTTGTGTGTGGGTTCACCTAATCCTCAATTAATATTGAATCAGTTGCTCAACAGTAGGTCGTGTTGGAGTGATTGAGCCGTGCGGCGTATATGATTCGGCCTGTGCCATACTCTCTCCACGGCTAATTCTCATATGAGAGGAACCAGTCTACTCTCAACCAGTTGTTGTACTATTGAAATCCCCTACATAGTAGGACTCCTCAGTATGTGTGGCGATAATTGAGAAAGAGTTTATCAACAGTCTCGGTTTTTTCGAGACACAAAGTAAGTAAAGATATCAAAAAAGGCGTGCGAAAAATCTGTTCTGTTAGGAGAACAGTACAGAAAGACCCACAAAGTCTCCCTCCCTTAGTAGATGTGAGAAAAGAAAGATTTTAAGGCCATAATAACAGATTCGAAGTATAGGGGATTTCGAGATTCTCGAGACTCACCGTGTTATGGATTCGTGTTATGTTTTCTACATATGCGCACATACTCCACCCTTAAAGACGGGAGAAATATTTTATATTAATAAGTTTGTAGTTGGATACGTTAATGAGTTAAGGATATATTGTTCTTCCCTTAGCCAATCTGAGTCTGAGGTTAGGGTTTTAGAGTTAGAGAACGGTGTATATTTCCACACCCGCGCACGCCCCAAATGTTTGGAGTTAAGTCGCTCTGATTGTTGACTATAAGTCTATAGAACAATGGTCGATCGGAAGACCTGAGTGTGCAGAATTTGCTTCATATCCTATCACCGCTCGCACAAAGCAGCCATCTGTCTCCTATAAACGAAAAACATAACACGTCAAAAACAAACTAAGACAAAAGCAAACAGTCTAAAAAAAAAAAAAAAAAAAAATAAAAAAAGTAGTCAAATGATAGAATTTAAAAACTTGTTTGCCTAGTCAGAGTTTACCACCTGTTTGCCAAGCCAAAGTTCGTATGTAAGAAATTTGATAAAGATCTAGTGTAGTTAATAAGGCACAAGAATCTACACACTAAACTAAAAAAACACATTAAATCTACACAAACACACACACACCTACACACAACACACACACACAACACACACACACACACACACAAACACACACACACACACACACACCACCACACACACACACACAACACACCACTGAGACACCACGCAGACAAAAAAATAACTTAAAATATGAATTCTTAAAAACAAAAGATAATAAATTTAATAAGTACCCAAAAACATAATAAATTTTAAATTAAAACGTAAATTTAAATTTTAAAAACCTTTATTTAATAAAATGGGTAAATAAACCAAAAAAACCTAATTCTTTCATATATTTTTATTATGAATAAGAGAAGGTAAAAAAAAAATAAAACCAAACTTAGCTTAAAGTTTCTAGAAGGAGGAAAAATTTTCGGAGCAAATCCTCAGTGTAATTAATTATATAAATATGATAGAATACGTAAAATAAATATATAGGAGAGAGCAGATGAAAACACTAAAACAACACTAGGGAACAATAAGTTAATAAGTTAATAAATATATATATATATATATATATATATATATATATATATATATATATATATATATAAATATATATATTATATATATTATAATATTAGATAAGATGCATATTTTGGAGGAACAATAGATTTATGGTCTGTAAAGATATTATATAGTACTATACTATATATATATAATATATATATATATATATATATATATATATATATAATTTTTTGGTGTAAACTCTTTGAAACACGTGTATAAAATAACACTAAAAAATAAAATTTTAGGTTTTTCTTCGCGCTTGTTGCGCACCCCTGGTATTTCGAGACGCACCCCAAGGGGTACGCGCCCCCCCCAGTGAAAACCACCGGCTTAGAGAACAATCTCGGTTAGGCAAACTACATACTCGAGAAGAAGCTAGTAGTAATTAATCGTTACAAGAAAAATCAAACGAGTACGACAAGTTCAACCAGTTTGCAGCACTGAAATGCTAAAACTTTTCCTTGCTTTCCCGAAGAAGGAGGTTTTACCTGCGGAAGATTTTAAGAGATAGAACAAGATAACAGTGTAAAGAGAAATATTTGAATTTAAGAAAAAATCTAGTATATTGAGTTCATCCCCAGGGTGTTCAGGGATACGGAAAAGAAGCTGCATCTTCTACTCAAAGTTAAGATGAATAGATAAATGGTAGACGAGTTCACCAAATAGATATTGAGAATTAAGAATAAAAACCATTGACCTTGGTGAGCTAACCTAACCTAACCAAACCTAACCTAACCTAATGGAAATCATAAAAAATCATTATTTCAGAGAAATAAAAAGACTAATGCATATTCTTTATTAAAGAGAAGGAACGCACCTTACCCCTAAGGCTAGGTGTAAGGTGCGTAACATGCACCGGAAACAGAAAAGTATATGAAGAATATAAACGTTGGGTATTAAATACCTGCTCAGACATATTAATATTTTAATTGAAATAGGTGATTGTTTATTCTTATTTGTTTAATACTGATGAAATACTTAGGTATTATTACTCTAATAATAATACAAGCTGAACAATTTATCTAATTTATCGATAAATATGTTATAATTTTAGATATAAACACACCACACATACCTAGGCACGTAACTAGAACACTGAGTATGACTAATGTGATCATATTGCTAGTGCTAATGGGTTTGATGGTGCCATAGAAGAATAGGTATATTTGGGGATGAGGTTCTTAGCAGGAGGAGAGTTAAGGATATTGAAGTGAGAAAGTTGCAAGAGAACTGTGTAATACTCTAAACACAGGTTAACTGACAAACTTTATACAACACATTTCACTAATGCCACTGATGAAATTTACTGTACATTTTACCCATAGGTACACTGAATACATTTTACACCTTATACACAATTCGATATCACAAGAACAGGAGCGACATTATAGATAGGTGTACAGATCAGAATTTACTTGATTAGGAATCTTCTAAACGATTGCTGATTAACCTAGAATCATAACTGTAGCTTACTCCTACACAAAGATTGTACTTACACACAGGCGTTTTGGAGGCATCACACTAACACAGATTAGATTTTCGCTTTATTTTAGGAAACGTCACGATTGTCAACCTCCATTGCTTCTGCAGATTTCCAGGTACTATATATATCATAACTCACACAGCGTAAAGATATAAGCTTAGAGATACACTAACACATACAGATTTACTATATATACTTAACAAAGGGGAACTGTAAGAAATTATAGGGGCAGAAATTTTACAATGTCAATGGTATATTTTTACAGTGATTTGTAGGGAAGATATATGCTGAGTGACTGAAGGACTGATTGGTGAAGAACAAGGTGGCGTTTAGGGAGTGGTAGATGATGTGTGGATTATCAAATCTTTACATTCAAGCAAATGATTGAGAAAAATGAGGGAGACAAGAAGAATAAATTGTGAATCTAGACAGATTTAGGTTTTATGGATTTGCAACATGGATTTGCAACAGGGGTATGATAGGGTTTTATGGAAGGGAAGCCTCTATGGCAGGTGTAACAAACGTAGAAACGCAACATATATGCATAGGAAGGTAGGTCTTACTCCTATCTAATACACTAGCAGACACTCCACAAGGTAATGTAAATGACGATAACAGTACTGAGCCACATTCACGTTGTGTTGTAAGAAATTATACACAATAATTGAGTGTCAAAGTAGACGTTTGGATAATATTATTCTATGTATCTAAATATTTAATATAATTTTCAATTAAAGAGAGTTAGATTTCATTATATACTTGTGTTGTGTTTATTTTCTCCTTCAGTGTTATTCAATTTGCTAATAATAAACTGAGAGATATAATTTATAAAGTGTTTTGGTTATAGAACTTCTAAAAGTATTATAGAGAATCAGATGGAGAGGAAATACATTTCAATTAGAGAATTGACTATCTAAAAGGAATTTACAGTATGTCAGAAGAAAGATAATTTCGGGGTGTAGAATTTCACAGTCTATCTATCTATGTTTTACTGAGGAATACGAACAAGTTTATAAGGAATATAATTTATTAGGTAAAATTTAGAAATTTTGATTAAAAACATATATTTTTTGAAACGGGCGGAGCCATTAAATTCAATGAAAACGCAGTGATAATGCTGATTTAGGTAAGATGGTGTCGAGCCCGCAATCTTGACGAGAGTTGGAGAGGTAGCACGACTTGGTTAATCTCTACACCAAAAGGCTATGCCACGTTTTGTGTATTACTTTTGGCTTGACATGAGTCGTGGGCTTAAATATGTAGCACGAGGCGTTCATGTGGCTTTTAGGAGGCAGATGTAAAAGTACATCATGAGTATACAAAGAGTAGAATCTGAAGATAAAGGCGTTTCTGGAGTGTTTGTTTCACGAGAATTTATCAATTGATGTTCTCCTATATTACAGAATGTGCAATAGTCACTTAAATGGTGAGATAAGTTTTTATTTAAAAAAATCAAAGCAATTATTAGCTTTAAATTTATGTTATTCGCTCGATGTTAACTAAAAAATACTTTCAAAGATTTTTTAAATAATATTGGGATTTTCTTTTATTATTATCTATGTTACCATGTGACGAAATCTGGGAACAAGCTGTCTCCTCTGCACGTTATAAACTAAACTTTTAGGGGTATATGTTGGATGGGATAGGAGAACCGATGATTATCAGTAGTAAATACTAATACAGGAAAAGTATGCTAAGGAAAGCGCCAGCGACGGAGATATCGTTACGATACGAAAGCTGATCTCTTGGTCTGGAGTGCAATTAAATCGTTGTTCTTCCCTCTGTAGAGAAATGTAATAATGGGGGATCCTGATAAATGTATCTTATCATACTGTTGCGTTTAGCGTTGAAGCCTCATTGCAACATTTATAGGGGATAATCCGTTTTGTACCCTAAGGGTCCTTAGCCATGGACGAATTCCATAAGTGGACCATAAGTACCTTTCGTTGTTACCAGGTTCAAAAATAGTATGATGCTCAATACTCGAAGTGACCTTTTTCGTGTATTAATATGTGGTGCAATATGTAGTCTAATCTTTGTATATAGCATTTATTCTAAAATTAGGCATGAATAATTATTTTGTATCCAGGGCGGATTTAAGCCTAATACTGTTTTTAATGGTCTGGAATAAGAATCGAAGGTATAAAGATGCGTATAGAAAGTTCTGCAATGTGTTCCAGCGTACACTTTCTTCTACAGTCTGGATACTCTTTATGCAAGTACTCAGAATCACCCTTAAAACTAATTAATCTAGATATTTGTTCAAGAGACTGCAAAAAAGATTCATGGCCGCCTTTGTAATTATCCGAAACATTTATTGATTTGATCTAAAGAAGCAAAGAATTACGCTCGATATATTGCTCTGAAAAAATGTTTAAATAGAGTGTTGTAAGCAAATATGCCTTGTATATCAAAGGTTTTTCACCGATTACGACAAAAAAAATAAATATAAAGTTATAAATAAAATAACACTACTTGTACAAAGAAAATATTTTTATAAACTTAGAAGTTGAAGAAACTAGACATTTTGTTTATTGGTGAATTTTGATGAAGCGACTTTTTCATCCTACCTTGTCAATTGTGATGTTGGTCAGTGTTCTGTTTTATTTCCTCCTCAAACTTTCTCAGCAGCCTTCTAACTCTTATTTATTCTTATGTTGATGGCTCAACTCTTCAGGGAGTTGTTCACCAGAATTCCCCAACAATTTCGACATCCCTCGTAAAGCAGGACTGCAATTTATGTGGATCTGGTTTGAGCTTCAGCTCTGAACCCTTGTATAATAATAATCATATATAATATATTAATACTACTTCAATATAGAAAATAGAAGAAGAATAGAATTAAGCACATATACATCAATAATAGTTAGTAGGTAGAAAATTATATCCTATATCATATAATAGGAATGAGATATATATATCCTCATAGATTAGATATCTAATTTGTTTTTAATAGGTAATATATATAGACTGTATACGTATTTTATTAATAATAATTACAATTGTTATAGTAGTATTATATATAATAATTAAAACTTATCTATTTTATTGTTAAAATAGATAGTATCCGAAATATACCCAATCTTAATGTTTTAAAAAACTATCTCTGCTAATTTTCTAGACGTAAAGAACGCATTGCGATGAATTTAAAAAATTCTGTATAGCGCACGTACAAGATTGTACCCCTCCAGCTTATTAAAAACAATATAGAGTGAGGATTAAAATAGTGGAAGAACTAGACTATAAGCAACGAGTAAATTGAAAATGCTTGAAGAGAACCTTAATTGGGCGTTATGTGGTGGGGAGATAAAGAAATTTCTGCAGGTCTGTCCAGGGGAGTCGTCGTTAAGACACATACCAAGATTCGTATCTCCTATAACAGGATGAAATTCGATATTCTCTTCTAGTGTCTACACATGCAAAATGCATTGGTTAAAGTCCTAATCACTTGTGTTGGAAACTTAAAAACAAGCCTTAAAAGAGACTTTGACAGCGAGTCAGAGTTATTACGCAACTATATTCTTTTCATAAGCATAATTAAGAAATCAATTGAATAAGACACAAAGAAGTGTTATATTATTTTCGTATATTTCGCCAAAAAATTTGTTTGATTGATATAACATTTGTTTGTGTTTTTTTCGGCACGTTTGACTAGTAAGAGAGAATAATTACTTTTTTTTCATCACGAGGAGTTAGTGTACAAAAAATACGGATATTTTTTCATGGCAAAGGATAAAAAAGCTAACTTATAGCGACATCATATTCGAGCTTCTGCATCTGTTATCTACTTAACGTTGCCTAGTGTATAGCTACCATGAATCTGCCTAGACTGTACTCGAGATAAACTCTATCACATGAAGGTGCCGCGTATTTAAAACAAGGTCAAATACAACTTTAAGGATGAAAACATTATTAACAAGAATAAATATTTTAATTACAGAGTTGTAAATGAAAAACTATATGCCATTAAAGCTACACAATTATACTTATGCTTGATTAAATATTATTCTTCCTATCCAATTTTCTATCGTAGATAACAACATTTTTATATATAAGAGAAATGCTCTGTAGCTGCAGCAATTACCTCTCGACTGTTTTAGTTTATTGTTTACTATCTCTATCCCATTAATTGCTAGTTACATAGTGGAATACTGATGTTGAACTAGTTTTCTCATAATTTAAACAAATCCAACTATGTGTAGTATACTCTCTATAAGACTTATATGTGAATAGAATAATTAATAACACAAACTAGTTAAACCATTTTTGGAATCTTTTAATATAAGAGCCACCAGAAAAGTGCGATTGAACGCTGAAACACTATAGACACTTGTCCATATTTTTAAAAGAGATCGAATAAACAGTTGTGTAATTCAAATGAACCATTACAAAAGATAATTCAAATCATGCAATTAAACTAATATTGAATTGTGGCTAAACGGCTGTAAAAGTGTGAAGGTTTCAGTTCTGGTGGGGTTCAAGGCTCGAGATTGAGCAGCAAAAAACTACACCACAAAGAAAGACTCTAGATGGAGTAAATGCAAATATCTAAGGTGTAAATAATAAAAATAGCTGAATATAAGACTCAATTCATAGCATATCTCCAGAGAATTTAGTTAAATGACTGAAAAATGCAGTTGCATCAATGTTAACAGGAAATGTCGCATCGCACTGTTTTGCTAACTTCAAGCCATATTGTGCATTTATTGTCCACTTAGCCCAAAAAACTGAAACTCACACGAATGTATGTTAAGGATCAGTCAGTCTGATAATAACACTATTTTACCTGCGGTCAATTTCCCACATACATATCATGAAATTTCCAATTTCCAAGATCTATAGGTAACTACAGTTTTTGAACAATAAAAAAAAAAATACTAAGTTGCTTAAGGTTATTTTAAATATGGCTGAGATGCACGAGCGCATTTTACAAAAGTATAGTAAATATCAATCCCTTGACATCCGGACACATGCCAAAGATTACCACCAATAGGAAGATATAATGTATTTTAATTTGTTGACCTAGTGGCATTTTTATATTCGAGAGAGAATCAATGTCCTACGTAACTGCTTTTATGAAGGGCAAACTATCGAAATAAAGAAATGAGACCCATATGACACCTCCCCCTAACAGCAAAAAGCAATTATACAGACGCGTAGCACTTTTATATACTTTAAGCCTGTGTCAGGACATTAAGTCTCTCTATAGAGAAAATACTCAAATTATGTCAATAATTTCCTCACATTGGAGATGGCTCACCCTCGCCGATGACAAATACGCTATACGTACCAAATCCCCGATGAAAGAAACCTTGCACACTCCCAGCAAAACATATGTATTATGCCCCCATTCCAAGTTCCCACGCAGAGAGTCAACACACTAAGAAATAAGCAACTACTAGAGTGTACGCCGATACCAATAACAACATTGTTAGCTTCAGAATCGAAGGACACGGAATATTACATTATACCAGCTCATCGTAACTTGGCTTCTAAAGTTATATCTCTCTACGGTCCAATGAGATGTGTTTGCCCGAATACTATAAATACTTGTCCAAGCCTTTAACTCTGCCCATAAACTAAAATGATAATACTGTCATCGTGACTCGTAAGATATGTACCCTCTTACAGCCACACCTAAAAAAAGCTATTCAATAATCGGAAAACGCTTTGTCATAATACCACCACGAACGAATTTCGTTCAATGATCCTCCGGGAGGTCAGCTTTCTGATATTTCACTAGAGTTCAACAAAATAAGCAAATTTCCACCAAAAACAACCAAAATTAAGTGCTAAAAAATATTTTAAAAGTCCTACATTTATGATCATGTGACCTCTAGCCCCACGATGTACCACATCGGACTAGCTGCAAGCGGTGTTTCTATCGTTACGATTTAAAAGGATTAGAACTGATGTGAGAAATTACGACGGCAGACAGGCTAGTCTATGTGCTATGCCGAATGCTACTCAGGTAAGAAAGATGCATTTTATCCGATAATCTATGTTGATATATGATCAGCCAAAGCTATTGGGAAAAGACAGTATTGCCTTCATTACTAAAGAGACGGCGAGCCAGATATTTCTTTTTGTCAAAACAAATTTTAATGTTCAATCTACTTCAAGACTATACTATAGACTTTTCTCATTAACTTAGCTTAGTATACCAAAAAGTTTCATTAAGCACTAATAAAACGATCTCATCGCATCTATCATTTTGCTACTAGGTCAAAAGCTATAATTATTCTAATTGAGTAATATTTTCATCTGACGTATCTAGATTCAATGTGTATAAGCAATAATATAAATAAAACACTTAAGTATTTATTTGCAATTAACCAGTTACTACATCAAACAAATATAGGCTTGTTAAAGCGGATCACTTTTTTCACCTTTTCTTCACACTTTTTATTTAGGCTATATATTTATGTCATATTTATATATATTATCTAATTATTAATATTAAATAGTGAAGAAACTAAATTTATTTACACGTATTTTTATCTACATTTTTATGCGTAAGGCAAGTAGTCAATATAAATAATTTGGTCTACTTGGAAATATCTTTTCTTCTTCTGTCTTTACCCTGTGACTGAATGTATAGTAATGTATCAGAATGGCAACCGGACTTATTAATTGTTAACCTAGCAGCCGCCCAACTAGATTATAATCTACATTAATAGTCTATTATTAATATATATATATATTATATTAATAGAATTACAATATAATAAATAAGTATATAATTAAATAAATAATCTAATACCTTATGATATAATAAACAATGTTTTCCTAATGACATCATAAGATTTATAGTTATTATATATATCTAGTATAAATATTATTTATTTATAAATAGTTAATTATAAATAAGAATATATATATATTATTCTCAAGTGGTAGTATATATAAGAAAAACATAGAAATTCTACGTCACTGTATAGCCAGCACGTTGATGCCCAGAATAAAAAAAAAAAAAGTCTCTCCGATAAAACTCCATACTTAATTATGATAACATTAATTGGAGACACCTATGGTAGCGAGACCGATGGGAAGATCGAGATAAAGATTCTCAAAGGATAGCTCTATGATTATATGAGTCTGAGATATATACTTATTAACTGAACGTGAGCAGATCTACTCATTACCCGCTAATCCTATAATCTAAACCTACCCCAGGGTCCACCAAAACTATAGTATGAGTGAGGGATTAGGGAGAGAAAAATACGGGAAATAGTAAAACAGTATTCATTTAGCCATCAATAGCCCGTAATAACTATTATTATCCTTTTTATGTTATAAGTATATATACACTAACATGGATATAATTATAAAACTAATAATTAATCACAGCAAATAAATATGATTATCCTATTTATCTAGTTTGTCATGAAATGAAAAATTCAAATAATGATTATATATACAACATTCAAAGATAATAATGTCACTATTTTATTTATTTTATTTTATACATTATTACAGCGCCCGCAAAGTAAATTAAACCAAAGATCCAGTTTAAACCACATTCATATGATGCCTCCCCTCAGCCCCCTCCGCCCGTGGAATAAATTTATGTTAAAATGGGGCACAAATCATTGGCAAAATTGCAAATAAATTCCTCCGTGTCTTAGGCCCTTTCCTGCAAAATGCCCCGCCAAGAGTAAAGCCCTATATAAAGGGGGCGCCGAAGGTCCCACGGACGCCCCCCCACCATTGGCGCCTCTCTTGCCTGTCATAAGAGCCAGGAACCTTTATCACCAAACGTATTTGCTTGACATCCGAGTCTAAAATACATAATCAATGCTATGAACTTAAATTAATAGTATAAGGCTGGGGTGAAATGTGTGTTCTGAAGCTTAGTAACTACAGTTTTCTTATCTTCAATGGACTTCGCTTGAAACGGTTTTAAGGTTATAGCTTAATTGTCATATCAATGTAGTGACTTCATAGATATAAACACTAATATATGAAAGTGTTCACATCGAACTTTTCCTTTCCTTATTATTTGTATATAAAATTATAATTAAATAATAAACTAACAATATAAAATAACCTAATTGATTCTTATATTTTACTTTGGAACACGCTAGTGGTTTTAATGACATAAAAAAGTCTTTACCAATATCGCCAGAGGATATGAATAGAAAGTCATGCCCTGAGGGCTCAGGTGGATGTGAAACAGAATATGAACATTTTTCAATATCCTTCATTTTCCAAACTTGCCGGCCACAACACTTTTTGGTTGTTATATATCATATACTATATATATATATATATATATATATTATATATATAATATATATATATATAATATAATATATATATATAATATATATATTATATATATATATAATTAATATATTATATTATAACTCACCCTATATTATATAATATATATATATAATTATATATATATATAATATATATATTAATACATATATAATATTATAATATACTATATATATATATATTCGTATATACTATAATATATATATATATATATATATATATATATATATATAAATATATATACTATAGTATATATATATATATAATATATAGTATATATAATTATATTTATTTATTTATTAGGTGATGTTTTGAGAAGAGATAAAGTTTGAGCGAAGATTTCAGCTTTAGGAAACAACAAAGCCCCATTATTTGATCCTCAGATGCATTCGGCGCCATATTTTAAGACAAAAACAATTATTAAAGAGCCTTGAAACTGCTTATTGTGCAGTTTTGTTTGATGAATAGGAGAAATGCTGCAGGGAAAAAAGAATTGGGAAATATGGTGATGAGATATTGCGCATCTACAAGATACAAAAGTTAGTATGGACTAGCCGAATTTTACAGACCATTTTTCCTTAGGATACTGCTAGCAGCTTCTATTCTAGTGGAAAATTGAACTGTGCTCTTAATAACTCATCGATTCCATTACAAAATGTTATGTTAGGATCGGACAGTCCAAATGTAAACAAATCAGTGAAAAGATCATTTAACGAGCAAGTAAACGCATTATAAGAAAAAAATAGGTGATTCTTTGTTTAATAATATAGCTGATGTTTATTAAGGCTCCAATATCCATACAATTCACAATGCTTTTCTAAAGGGTATTAGAGAATTAGGTGAAGACTGCTTCATAGAACTTGTAGTTCCTTGACTAAGCTGCAATACCCCCATATGGTTGTGATATTTATATTCCTAACTATAGGAACTGGCCATCATGTAAAGATGTGTAGATACCTACAGTGAAAGTGAGTAATAAAATTCAAGGACAAACTGAGCTTAGGGAGCTTATTATAGTTTAATTTGCGACAAGGTAAATATGTTTGAATTAATGTAATGAGGGAACATGTTCAAAGTGGGTGATGAATGTGTTAGGGCAAGTTTAGCTCATGAATAGGAGGTGCCCAGTGGAAATGGCAAAGAAAGTTAATTGGGAAACAATTGCGGATATGACAATGGTGAACGAAAGTATTTTCACATATGTAAACTAAGAATAGGGAGCCACATAACCCGAAGGTCGATTGAACAACGACGCGGTGTAAGTTAAATATGCAGACGGAGTTATTGTTTTGAGGGTGGATTTTTAATGAGAGAAAAGAGATTGGAAAGAATAGCTCTACCTTTGATTGGAGAGAGTGAACAGCCGGAGCTTTAACTGTTGTAAAATAGTAAACTCTAGCGTATACAATTAACCTTTAAGTCGGTGTGTCACAGGCTCTTCCAATAAAGGTGAGAGAACACTGTAATAGTTTAATGTCTGGAAACATTGGCAATTCTGCTTTTGTCATCATGGATGACCCGAACACTGTCCCCCTGGCTGCGGGAAGCATTTGCAAGATCAAGAGAAAATTGCTCATTCAAAAAGATACATTAAGGATATAGTTATAAGAAGTCACCATTGAGTAGCTGCTTTTTTTAATATGAAACAATTGGATATTGTGTAAGGCTTTCCACTCATCGTAAACATTCTAACACCAGTTTTCTAAAATATAAAAATGAAATGGTCTCAAGGAACTGCTATAAGAGTAAATAAGAGAAACTTCGGAAAAAGTGAAGTGTGTGAATGGGGTTTTGAAAAGGACAAAAACGTTTTTTGTCTGTGCAAGAAAGTAACAAAAGAGGACATTTTGTTTGAATCTGTATGGCAGCGAGTTAGTTTGTTTGTGGAACAAATTCAGTGTGTGTCACCTGGCCCAAAGGAGCGTCTCTGTTTCTGTGAAATAGTGAAACATTTAACAATCCAATTGTACGAACAAACTGGGGGGTCTATGCCACTCCCCATCAATGAAAGAGTGATGAGTGTGGGTCTCCGTCTCGCGTCTTGCTCAGCCCACACAGCAGAGGGTAGAAAATTTTTTGTTTTGCTTTCGCAAAATTATGTACGGAGTTCCTTCTCACTTAGAAGGGGATGTAATAGATAGGATTGTGGGGGCTCCATTTATGACTTGCGGTCAAAACATTGCTTAGTTATTTTACCTATTTCCCGGTTGCCAATGGTTACGCTCACCCCTTTATCCACATCTGGATGGAAAGCAAAATACATGCATAAAATTATAATACAAGACAATAACTCTTAGTAATTAGGTTAAAGTGTAAAAAATTCTAATATAAATATATATATAGATGGAATATAAATACAATAATAAATAAGCTTAGATATTGATAAACCAATGACGTGATATATTACCTCGAAAAAAATTTTTATATCATATTATATAATATATATTATCTATGTTATATTATATCCTATTTACTACTTAATTTTATATATTATTTATCAATGAAGAACGCCGTGTGGTACTAGATTCCCAGTCGTCTGATTGCGTTAGCGGGGAGGTTGACTCGCTCCCGACTCACTCACGACGGAGTGATGATGGTTCTCATATTCATTGCTCTAATATGATCCATAGCAGATATGGAGTTTTTTCTTCCTGAGGACAGAATTAAAAACACGTGCTCTATACGCGAAACGTTGGTGGCAGTCTATAGGTTAAGGCATACGTCCACCTTAACCGATATCGCGATTTACGTGTATATCTCCATGTTACCTTCTGAAAATCCAGGGAGGATACCAGTGTAAATAAGGAATCATATATAATATACAAGTATAAGTTAGAAAAGCCTCAGTTCATATCTATTATGATATTAAATATATGCTATATATATATAATTAGTCTCAAATTTTTGAATTGTATCCTCCAGTAAATGTTGAAAGCATGGATTCACAGGTACAGTAACGTTTTCATAAATAGTTCTAGTATTTTCAATCTTGAACAATCTTATTAACCTCAGTAGTACCAGGTCTTCTATGTCAGAGAGAACTTTAAATGCTTTAATCACTGTATATTTAATAAATATAATTAGTTATGATGACGTTCGTAAACTAATAATGATCAATTAAGAATTGTTATCTGGTGTTGGGTATTAGCTATCACTATATTCTTTAGCAAAGTTGAAATAGTCATGCATGCTCTTACGTAATCAGTTGTGTTGCATTGCCGTATACAGACCTACTTTATCTAACTCAGGAGTTATCGTTATTTCTGCACTCTTTTCATCTACCTATGTTTTTATATGACTGTTTGTTTTGAAGTCTTTGGCGAAACTAATAATAAGAACCACAGACTCTTTTTGGCGCTAAACATCGTTCGTTAGAGCCCTGAATAAGGATGAAGTGGGAGGGTAAAGTGATAGGATGTATTTAAGACGAAGGAAATCACTTAAATCTGCTATTGTTCGCTCAAAAGAACCGACAATATAGAATAGGAGATGGCGAGATGAAAGCGAGTGTGCTGACAAGTGTGGACGTAAATAGAAAATGATGTATTGTGTGTGCCTGAGTGCGTTGAAAAGAAGAGGAGGGTGAGAAACAGAATGAGAAATTAGATATTTAGCAGTTCTATATAAAGTGACTTTGACCTCTTGCAATAAGAAAACTATGAAGTTTGAGAATAATACATAGTGAGTTTTTCTTGATGATACAATAAGATATCTAAAATGGGTTAAATTTATTTTAGTAGGTCCTTCCAACAAGAAGGCTTATGTGTTAATATGTATGAGAAGAAGGCAAGCAGGCTAACAATTAGTGGGAAGTGCTCATCTGTTGCGACTTATTTTCTAGGTTTAATACATGAACATGATATATTTTTTAGACGAAGAGGAAGATTAAAGTTTTCTGAGAAGGCTGAGATGCAACCAATAAAACATGTAAAGAGCCCATTCACTTGTTGCCAGATTTGGCGAGAGTAGCTAAAATTGGATAACCAAGAGTGAGAGGGTGATTATTTGGCATTTTTGTGAGGAGATGGGATAGAAGCACGTGGGGTGCCTTCTCCGAGCACCAGTACTCCGTCTTCAGCAGCAAGAACTCAATCAGGCAAATCTTTTGCCCTTACAATCCAAAAAGAGCAAATGGTTTGGGACTTCAGTCCTCAAAACATAAAGGAATCAGTTTGCAGCCCTTAAAACAAAAAAGGATTTGGATCTTGAAATCTAAAAAGTAACAGAAAAATATGCACCAACACTACAGCTAGTAAAATAAGCAAAAGGGATCTATATAGAAGACATTTTCTTTTTTCTCAAGGCTTCATCACCCTCCTTAATTACCTATTAAATTTTATAATTATAGTAAAACTATAATGTACCCTCTTGCCCCTTCCATAATTATGGCTCTTATTCAAAATATACTTACATGATACACGTTCAAAAACTCATCGTATATTTTTCAAGCATACCTAGTCCAATCCTTTCTTAAAATGTTATGTCAAATTGTCAGTATTTAATCTCTACCACTCCATGTGGCACACCATATTCCAAAAAATTTTCCGATATAAACCATAACCCTAATCATCTGTTAAGAACATGGCAAACAATATATGGCAATGCGCTTGTCTCTCACTTTACATTTCTAATATCTCATGCCACCCGACGGTCAGTGCCGTGCCTGGTACTATGAAGAATTTTATTGTAGCTCCCGAGGTATTATCCCACTAATAGGATTGTAAAATATCTCTAAAATACTTCATATATCGTAGCCTAGCAATCCTCAAAATTCAACACAATAGCATTTCGGTGCATGTATGGTAGCTAAATATTAACTTGTACAGTTTCTGTATACGCCTCCTGAAGACAATATACTCGCATTTCTTGCCTAGTTAAATCATTATTACTCCTTTCAGAGCCTGTTCTCATAGCTATTACCCTCAAAGCATAAAATATCTTGTGTATAGCTACTTTGGCGTGCAACTACTCTTTCCACTCGCCACTATCTGTTCTTCATGTCTTTTTATATTATAAAAGGGCCCAAATTCCCTTAAGTGCACAATTACTCCTATATCGTGACTTTACTACACTAGTGTCTATCTATAGAGCAATTTATTATTTACAGCTCTGCTCCTTGTGTATAATCTACTATCTCGTCGTATATATATATATAATGTTTCCTAACGACCAATCTTTGTTCTCTATGTTCCGTGCTTCTGCTCTCCTCTATTATGACACTATTTACGTCTTTATATTGCTGGTTCATACTTCATCACTCCATCCTAGATTTCATATGCTCTAACAGACTTAAGTCCTATATACCGCAATTTATTCAGTATCAGAGATATGTGTTTAAACAAAACTTTTATGCTCTGTTGTGTCAATACATCTAAGCAACCAGTAGAAGAAATGCTCTTTACCAATTTTTTCATTTAGCCAATTAAAATATGTCGATCTCTGTTCCACTTATCTGCTGCACCTAAATTATATGTGATTTTTACTAAATGCTTTACTAACCCTAAAGTACATGTCTATAAACAATCTTTTTTCTTAGCCACGTTCTCTAACTAAAGGGATCACTGCAAAATTTAGCAACCTTGCATTTAAATCCCTGGTCTAAGAAGTGCATTCATATATCATATTGAAGGAACAAATATCTTAGTCGTTGATTCCAGCAAACTGAAACCCATTATTGGAGTGGAGAACACAAATGATTCACACGAATTTCCAATGGAATCTCTTGGATCACAAGCTTTTTAGAAGTGTACACACTAGCTCTGTTCGTTAATATCACAACAACAAACCTAATAATGCTAATTGATCCAAAAACAAATTGATACCATCTCTCAAATGCAATTTATATACACAATATTCATGGGAACATCATGCTCACATAATACACTTTATCAATCAGCTCTATTGTGAGAGGAACCTTGATCAAAAGCTTTGCTAACAGTCTAAATATATATTCAATCGGTATAGAGCGGACAGTCATTTGCAAAGGCCCGGGCTCGATCCCTAATCCGGATCCTAGGTAGAATTACCTAGAAAAGTTCCTCCTTTCACTGAATATGGCTCTATTTGTAGGACTGTCAGAAAGGAAAAAACAAAGAAGAAAGAATTGGATCTTAGCGCTCGATCATGCAGTCAATAATGTGTTCCATAAATTCTGAAACGTTTGTCTGACATGACGACCTTTCTGAACCATGATCATTCTTGAATAACATGCGACATTACTCATCTTCGCAATTTTCTCTATATGACTTTCCAGCATGGGAATCATATAATTATACTTTAAAGTTATATCAAAGTATGAAGTTTCATGTACCCCCTTTCCAGTACCCATTGCTCGCATGCTGTATCTATATACGTTATCAGACGCTCATACTAGGCATATCTTCGAAGGGTTCCTATGTATGTAAGGATCCCTTGTAGAGAAATCTGATGTATAATTAGTACATGTGTATCAAAACTATGCTAAAATAAGACCATTACACCTTAAGAAAGTAAAAGATTATATAGGCCCAATATAACTACACCTTTAACTATGAGACATAACACTGTTATCATACTGTAGAGATTCCTGTGTACAACTGATATCGCCCTCTAGTGAATTAGTTAAATGTTCCTACCTAACCATGAAAGTACATGGGGTCCTAAGCGTGAAATTTCCTGAAGATAAACTTTAAACTTACCGTAGCTATTATATTGATTACGTATAATTCATCGATATATATATATGATATAAAACACTATATATATATTTATAATATGAGTTATCCATTTCGGTACACCGTTAATGAGAAGGTTAACGTCGTTAATTCTTAAGCTGTTTAACAAAAAAAATTAAACTGACGGAGTTAATCATTAAAGCGTTTGATCGGTATAAGAAATGGTGGCGGAAGTTTAAACGTTAAATTCGTTAATAAACGTTTAAACCGTCTCATCAATCTTTTGTTTATTGGTTTTCATTGCTTTTTTTTTATAGCAAGTTAATCCGTATGGCCTGTAATTAGTGTAAATATCACATATTCGTTGGGGGAAATAAGTTACTCAAGTAGGTCTAGAGCTCACCATCGCAAGGGAAGGGAGGATGTTGCAAATCTACCAAAATTTCAGAATTCCCAGCGTAATGATGCATGGAGACAATTTACGCGAGGAAGACAGATAAGAACGCAGGCTTTTCCGAAGTGGAGGGAGAATTAAGATGTCCAGACAGATCGAAACCAGAAGGAATGATAAGAAGAAGTTTCCGACAAGAAACGTAGTAAGGGGAAGTAAGATGAAAATAAAGAGTAAACAGACCCCGCACATAGCAAAACTTAGCACTGGAGTGTACCATAATATTCTATCAGCAAAACTCGTTAGAACGCAAGATGAAAGGTTGAATATGTTGACTCACTAAGGTGCCTGAGATAAGCGTGCGTGAAAGGTTGGTAGTGGTACGTCAGAGTGGTAAATATCCCCTCGAGGCAACAGCTGCTGACCACGTAGGATAATAAGTATTTGTAGTCCACGGATAGTGCGTCTGGCGCGCAATATATCACTTTAAATAATAGAGAGAATAAAGCACCCGCACTAACATTATGTCGCCGCCGGGGGACTAAAGATAGACCTGGATGTTTCAAAGGCGTGTAAGGCTTGGGAAAGTAATGTAAGTAACTGATAACCGAGTTCTTAATAGTGTAGCTTTTGGCTTTTGAACTCACCCGGTCCAAAAGCCGGGTGAAACCAGAGCCCCTCCAGATATGTTGGAAACAGTACTCTATACAAGAGCACAGGATGAGTACCATACATGATATATGCACTATTATATGCGGAGTAATACTGAAATAGAAAGTAAAAAAATCCTCACACAGTTACACTCATAAACAGAACTCACCAGTTATGTCTTATATGGATGCCGCACCACGACAATACCAGTTATGTGATGTGAGGTATTTCAAGACATTATTTTTTTATGAGATTAAATAGATAATAGGATAAGGATGTTTAATATGTGTCAACAAAAGGAGAGAGCGAGAGATGCCGTCAAATAAGAAATAAGAGTATTAAAAGTTAGAAGTAAATTTTAAAGATATTGTAAATCTTATGTAAGGAAGGTGAGTTTTTAAAGAATTGAAATTTCACAAAAGTTGAGACGCTCAGGCTGGTTAAGGTTGAGACGACCTTACCCGCAAATTCTACGGCTTAGCAGGCGCGAAAGAATCGAGAGGAAAGAGTAGACGAGAGTGATTCAATTCTAGAAGGTAAAGAAAATGGACGCAGTTAAGTGTAAGATGGGTCTGAAAGAAATGACAGGATATCGATCAATATATCGACATGTTGAGTGATATTAAGGACCAGATAGACTTGACAGGTTAGGATTATTATTGAACATGGGCCCGTTTAGATGTTTATCAGGGGGTGCATGCTTAGGCCCTCTCACGTCATCTGAAGAATCTTAGAGGAACGAAATTAAATAATATGATTAATGGGAATCACCGTGATAGATTTTGCGCGCAGTATAGACAGGCGAGACGGTGGTTTTAAGGGTTCAGTAGTAGAAAAAAGCTGTAAAAAAATGTGACAATTAATCCGAAAGAGACTAAGAGGTAAGGTAAGTGAGTTAAAGATACGTATTATAGGACGACAACGTATTATGTGTTATTTTTTGAAGTTCATATATTATATAGAGTGTGTTGGGTCAAGATGTTTTCATTGTCTGCTAGAGTAAGTATCACTAATATTCTTGCACGCTATTATAAATACTGGGCTATGGAGTACGTCCTGACATTATGACGCAAGGTGCGAAATGCAACTGTTCAAGTTTATGTCGAGAGGGTATTAAGAGCGAATGGTAGTTTATGGTGAGGGCTGGCCAAATCGGTCTTGAGGGAGGTGGATAGAGTTAGAAATGATTCAATACATGGAATGAGTAACCATGAGCGTTGAATATTCAAAGAGTGAATTATAGCAGACAACACATTAAAGAGAACAATTGAAAGAAAATAGTATAATAGATCATAGTGATCAAAGCGTAATATTGAGACCAATGAAAATCGTTTATATATAGTAAGTATGAGGTAGGTATATCGTAATTGAGTGTAATATATAGCTGATGTTTTTAATGTTAGTTAAGTGGAGTAGTTGATAGATGGTATATATAGGACTTAAAGAGTAATAAAAAGTTATTAATAAGATAGGAAAAGTGAGTTATCAAATATAGTATATGGAATAGTTAAGTTATAATGAGCCCAATACCTGATATAGCTTCACCTGCAAGAAACCAAAATCACGAAATTACCCCATGCCTAAGCCAAAACAATACACTGAACTACACGTAGACCTGACTGCTAATAACGGATAGGTATAATTATAGTTAGCCAAGTAAATAAAAATGAAATAAAAAGATACTATTAGCTAGTACTTATCAAACTATTGAGCCCCACCCTATAAGAAATCCTGCTGAATTTGCTACATCAGGTAGATAAATCATTGACGTTTGTCTAGAGATTGAAACATAGCAATATAGCGACTGTATACGAGACGGCGATTAGGATAAAGTAGCGCTAGAATAAGTGAAGTAAATCGAGAGAATTGAAGCATCGAAAGAATAATCTAGCAGCTGGCACCATGAGAGATGTGTCGCGATGACAGAAAAGAAGAAAGGAGTAATCAGAGCTTAATTCCACATCAACCAAGCCGATGTTTAAAGCGGACTGCAAAGAAAGCTGTAGACCATAAGTACGAGCAAAAAGAGAAGAGAGATACGAAAAGGAGGGTGCGTTGAGAGAGTAAACTAATGATATTGAGCGTGGCCATATTAATAGGCAAAAAGGTCATGAGATGCTCTTGATATGTCAATAGCGCACAATCCACTGACAACAGCATCTCATATAGGTATACCACAGAAGCGGAAAACCAATAACCTAAGGTCCTAAGTATCGAGGTATAAGGGTAGGTAATATAGGTCGTGGGGTGACATTTCGCCAGTAGACTTTGAACAGCCAAGAAGCCGTACTAAAGCGAGATTCAGAAACGAAAGAAGGAAGATTTACCAAGATGGTACCTAAAGAAGTAGAATGATTAGAGTAAGGGTATGTTGCAAAAGGTATCGGGTAGAATATAAGAGATTTTAAGGATATGCAGAAGATTAATGGAGGAGTCTATTGAGAGTGGCTGAATATGAGTGTAAAGGATAGGAGAGCGGGATTTTGGGGGAGACTAAATTCGCGAGCTATTTATTTTCGGAATAAGGGTTGAATAAGGACATGTGCGATGCATTCCAACACTAAGAGAGAGGCGAAGTGCTAGTGATATTAAGACGTGAGTAATATATTGGAGTGATGAGAGACGTAGAGGCTTGGGTTCAGAGACATACGATAAACACAATTCACCCCATATCACAATATTCATATACGAGAGATTTTATCCAACCGACTCTAGATGTATTTAAACATTACTACTCTGGATAATAACCGAGTAAATATAATAACACATTTATGAGCCACGAGTAAAGGAAGCGTTTAGTGAATTATATTATGAATAATAAAAAAAAAGTTTATAATCTTTTCTATTTGGAGGAATCATTATTTCTGATTACAAGTAAACTTGCAAAAGAACAAAGTTTAATAAACTCCGTAAATTAAGTTAACTGGTTAACGGATGAGGGGAATAATGTTTAACTGCGTTAAATGTCTAAGTTAACTTATCTTTTCGCAATTATTAAGCGGAAAAGCGTTAAAGAATGAAGGTATTAAAACGAAATAATTACCGAAGTAATTAATACGGATTAACAGTCATTAACGCGTTGTAATTAACCCACCTTTGAATAATATAATATATATATAAAATAATTATATATTATATTAATATATATAATATGATAATAATAGATGATAGTGAAAATAGATATATATAAATATAGTGATATATATAATAGATATAATATACAATAGAGCATATTAATAATTTAATATTAGTATATATATATAATATAGTATATGATAATATAATATATTATAAATAATATAAATATAGCGTCAATTGAGCTTACGGATCTCCAGTGCGTATCTTAGTTCGGCTGTTGAGGCGGCATCTGCCTGCAAGTAAGAAAATCTAAAGGGTATAATAACGAGTGAGTTGGTGAATAACGAGGGCACGAAAAATGAAATTCGTAAGATTCGTTTTGAGGGCTCATCTTCACGAATATGGACTATAGCTACGCGGCTGTATCAAGAACAAAATGGATCAGGTAATCAGTTAAGAAACAATCGTACGAAGTTCAGGGAGATTTAGTAGCGTTGATACATAAATGCGAAGGAGAGATGATGAGATAGAAATCAGTGAGCTGATTCGATCTTAAACCCATAGGGCTGAGAGACAAAAAAAGGCTTTGTTAGGTGATCAGCTAAGACTATGTAAATGTAAAATTATGCCCGTAGAGTAATGGTGATACTAAACTAGATTAACTTGTCGAAAAAGATGGGAAAGTTGATATTGTCGTCTAGGTATGAGAGTGGTAGAGCGTTTGGGAAAATGACGGCCAAACGGTGGCGGAGTTTATAAATTAGTTTAATAGATGAAAATAGAAGTGAATAATGAACTAATCCGTGATGCGGTAGATATATCCGAACTATAGGTAAATAGATGTAATAACGAAATAGTATTACAATGATGAGATACATGTATGTATATAAACTTATATAGATATATTTAGTAGGGTAATACAAAATATATATTATTAGATATATATGTAATACGATCGATAAGCAAAGTCTCGAGGCGTATCGCACATTGGAGTTGTTGTTGGTATTTTTAGTAATGCTTCCAATAGGACTTGCTATCATATTAATTTGTATTGCACCGATGTTAGCCAAGTTGATAATATCGGAAGAACTTGTAAATCTGTTAAATATAAACGATACTCTAGACTAGCATTATAAGGGAGTAACAAATTATACAGTATTTAATATATGTGTTTACAGAGGTAAGACCATAATAATCTATATACAACCTAGATCGAAACATATAGCTACACTATACTATCGCTCACCATTAACCTAACCTAACCCTAATCAAACTAACGTAATTAACCACTAATCAAGTACTATAAGTGAAGTCAAAACTGCGCTTATAGAATGTCTTCGGCGCATCAGATAAAGCTAACGTTACCCCCAGAATTAGATAAATTAAATAATAAATATAATTAATAAATTAGATAAGTTAGATTATTATACAAATAGGAGTATAGAATAATAAAAAATAAATAAATAATAATAAAATAATTAAAAAGTATATAAAAGTATATATATAAATATATAAAAATAAATTATAATATTAATGAATATATAAAATAATTTATACCATAATAAGAAAATAATTAACAAAAAAAATTAAAAGTATGACGTAATAAAGTAAGTATAAATAATAACAGTGAATTAATAGTATATTAAAATTACCGATTTAGTAATATGAGGTAGATAAAATAATTCTGAAATTTTTCTTATATAAAGGTAATAATAAAATAATAAATAAATATAATGAGAAGATAAACTACAGAGAACTTATAATATAATATATAGAGAATGAAGTTACTCGCAGTCATACTATAAGAAGGTCGGAGAATATAATATAAATATAATCCCAACTAATAAAACCTATAGAATTAAATATAATATTATAATAATATAATTAGTTAGTTATAGCCGAGTGTATAGTGGCTATGCTAGGAAGGATGAATATGTACAGATTTAATTCTTGACTACCCGCTTAGGGAAGTTGCTTAGCCTTTATACATGCCCTTATAGAGCTGGTACTAGCAATGAATGTTTGTAATGATAATTGAAGATGTAGTATAGCGTCATATGAGAGATAGGAGTATCGTACGAGAGAGACTAGCAAGACAAATCAGTGGCAGAGAGTTTAGTGGGAATAGTGAAAGATTAATATATTGGTAAAATAAAATATGGATAAAGAGAATAATCTAATAAAGTTATATATTAAATCAAGTAATTACGACATAATAGGCGTGCAAGTAAACCACTATAACTAAGATCATACCTCACCGCAGGTGAGTTAGTGAAGGATATGATTATTTATACAAGTGATATATGATAATAATAATGCGTATGTGTATTGTCATTTCTTACTCTCTAAGATACGATAAGAATTCAAGAGAGAGCATATCTAAAAATCATTGGAATAGACGGCAAACCTGAAGTGGTGAAAACATGGAGATTCTCGTAGAGAGGTAAATATAATAAATAATATAGATGGGTCGGCAGGGAAGATTAATAGATTAAATTTATGCAAATGGACTTAAGAATTGCAGATATTATAAGAATTTAATAAATTGATAGATGAAAGTTAAAATAGATAACTCACGCGTAGATAATCTAAATATAATTGTAATTGGTACTTTATACTTAATGTTTAAGAACATACTATTCTCATGCGTTTAACTTAGGTCAGGCATGTTTCTGTACTTATAAGATAGAATTATCTGGACTCCTTTATCAGGATATACAATTAATGACAAAATATATAGAAGCAATGAAGCAAGTTATAGAGAGAATAAAAAGCTGATGTAAAATAGCGAACATCACGCCCTGCGGTTGCCAGCATGCGACACGGTTTAGCATCGCCACGTCCGAGGGAACCCAACACAGCCATCACTAGAACAATTACGCCTTCCACAAGATTCGTACACGAGTGAACCTAATATACGTTATGTTGCACGGCTCGTGGGCGAGCGCGTTATTAGTGGCTTTTTGGTTCGTCGGCCAGATTACAGTGAGGTGAATGCGTGAGTTGTGTTCGAGCATCTGGGTCGTAGATGTATGAAGAGTGAGTACTCAATGTCGAAGATTTGATTGCCCAGCATTACCGGTCACTGAAGTATTTTCGGTCAGTTGAACTAAGAAATAAGAGTGTACAGCATAGTATGAATCCGCAAAAGACGATGATAGACAGGCACCTCCACCAGCATTGAGTAATATTGAATGTATAAAAGCTGTAATATATATAACACACGTGCTACAGACTGCCAGTCTGGCCGTACACTTACATGACTGATTGCGGAAACCATTACAGTGCTGTCTGAGATGAAAAAAGCTTCGAGAGTGAGCACATAGTCTTGAGCTGTCGTGACAATGACTCGTATCATAACAAATGATCTGAAATTTTAATATCTACGACCAAACTAGTAATGTTATATCAATATAACAATTTAAATTAGGATGGTACAATGGTGGTATTTATTATATTGAATGGTGGTGGGTGTATAGGCCATGATGGCTGTCATCATACTAATAATATTAAAAAGGTTGGTTATAAAATTAATTTAACAGTGAATCACGTTCTCATACTACATATATAGAATATGAGAGGATAAGAATGAAAAGTCATTGGTAATCAATGATTTATACTGAAGGAGCATGATCACGCAGATTTTCAATAAAAGTAACATTTTGTATTTTTACAGTATAAGGAAGATGTAGGATTAGTATATGCTGGCATGCATACATTTCTCAAAAAGCACCTAACTTCGAAGTGCATAAAGCCACCGCAAAGATCTATTTATAAGAAAATGTTTCACAGACAGGAATATACGGACAGTACTTATCTAAAAAAAAAATCATACCTAGACACTAATGAAAAATATATGATAGTACCCTATGTAATATATAAATATAATAAGTTTATAATTGTATAAATTACGTATTGACTATATGAATATATTGATATAATAGTAGGTATCTAATACTTTAATATAGCTAGGCCAAAAATCATGTATATATGATAAGTATATAAATTAATAATGTTATGTTTGTAATAGCAAGGAGGTAAGATTTAGAAATTTTATGTAGGTAATGAATATATTATAGTTTCGAGTGAGTAGCTAATACATCTTTTTGCGGTAATAATTTAAGAAGAGTATAGAACATTAAAATCTAAGTATAGATGAATATGATGATAATATAATTATATTATAATAATATTAATATATTAATAATAAAGATATAGTAATAATATAAAATTAATGGGGATAAAGCATACATTTAATATAAATACCCAAATAATAATAAAAATATAATATACTAAATAATAATATATATTATTAATATAGTATTATAAATCGATATAGATAGATATATAGAAATGTAAATATATAATATATATAAATATCACAATAAATGATTAGTATATAAATGATGCGATAAAAGTTAATAATCAAGGATTATATAGGTAATACTGAAAAACGATAATAGTATTTTATTATAACTTTAGATTATAGGAGGTAAAGATTATTAGTACGGATATAATATATTGATTCGGGCGGTGAGTCTTATGAAATGGTTTAGCTGATGGAATGATAAGCATATATAGGATGGAAAGTAAAAAAAAAGCTGAAGTAAAATAAAAAGAAAATATAAAAAAGAAAATATAAATAAAAGAAAAAATGGGAAGAAAATAGATAAGACTGATAAATAATATGAAAGAAAGATTATATAAAGTGAGACGAGAACTAATAAACCAAAAAATAAAAGCATAAATAAAAATGAAAGAATCACTATACAGAATACAATCCGGATAACATAATACAATTGAAGACACTAAATATCATTAAATTTTATAGTTTCTGGGATAATAAATAATAAAAATAGTAAAAAATAATATATTCTATAGAAATATAAATATAAAAATAAATATAAATAATTAAGATTAAACAGAATTAAAAAATAAAAAATAAATATAAGAATAAAAAAAATAATAAATATAAAAAAAATATATTAATATAAATATATAGTAAAGAAAAAATAAAGGTATAATAATATTATAACATATATAGTAAAATAATAGATAAAAAATATATAATAAAATCTATTTTATAAAATATATAATAAAAAAAAATAATAAAATAGAGAATAATATATGTAAAAAGTTGATAAAAATTGATTATTAATATAAAAAAAGAAAAATAGAAAGTGGAAATAAAATAAATAGAAAAATATAATGTAATGAAAAGAATATAATATAAATATAATATAATAAATAAAATAAATAATAGGAAAATAAATATACATATATAAGGTAAAAATAGATATAAAAATAATTGATAAAAGGAATATATCAAGAGAGAAGGATGAGGATAAAAATAATTATTGGTGGAAAAAAAATAAAATAATACATATAAATATTAAGTATATATAAATAAGAGATATAGATAAATATGATATATAATATATACATAGTATAATTTAATTATATAATATAATAAAATTAATAATAATATAATATATAATATAATAATATATATATATATATATAGTATATAATAAATAAAAATAATAAATAAGCAACCAGCATGATCGCACCGATTAACTAATGGATATCGGTAAATCGGTAATCGGAGTGGTATTATCATGGTTCAGATTATTTTCTGAGAGTATAGACAGAGGTATCATCAGGAATAACAAGAGGTATCAAGGGTAAATTTTGAAGAAGTAGTAGTGATCGTGATCGATATGACAGGATAAAGCTCGGTATATAATACTTTCTCACACCGCATACCCTTGAAGCCGAACTCTACACATATTTTCATTGCCGTCTTTAACACTTGAATATATCGATTATATCTATCATATTATTGATAACACGAAAAACATATTTATAATCCAAAATACAATATTAATTTAATAATATATATATAATATATAATATAATATAATTAATATAAAAATATATAATCTAGATGATTACTAAATACAATATCTAAAGAATGTAACTATAAGAACATATTACAATAAATCACTAACTATTTAATTGACTCTAAAAATACTAAAATAGCATTGATCCGACTATTAAATACAATATTTAAATTAGATCAGAATTATAAAATTATTATATTATAGTATATTATATTTTATTATTATATTAACAAATATAATAATGAGATATCAATGAAAAATTATTCGATCCACAGTTTATTATCATTGATACTGAATCATTAGATATCACAAGATGGTCTAACGTAATTTAATTATAATTAATTTACAATAATTTACAATTATGTCATACACTAAATTAAAAATATTATTATTATTATTAAATATATATATAATATAAGATAATTACTCTGATCTTTTTAGAATAGTACTATATTACTCATATTATACGATGTCTATTTCTGACGCACCTAATGTCCTCGTTTTCATTATTATAGCTGTCACGATTGGTGTTGGTAGTTGAACAGGTTTGAAACTCACCAACACCCCTTATAAATTCAAGAAGTACTAAATAAGAGCAGCCATTTGATTTCAGCCCCTGAGCATTAAATCAGAAACTAGATACATCTATAAAATTTTACATATTCAATACTCTCGATGACGTTCTGAGACACACACTACGCCCTCTCTATCACTTTCTAGAAATTTAAATGTTTACGCAATTTCTTCTTCTTATTTCCTATATTTTTGCTTTAATGATAAATAATAATAGTTAGTTGTAAAATATAAAAAAAAAATAAAAATATAAGACGATATATACCATTATATTATAATATATAATAAAAGTATAAAAAATATATATAACTTAAAATCAACTACAAAAAAAGAGATAAAAGAAGGACTAATAAATTACCTATCGAACTTCATCTTCCAATATAATATACTACATAAAACTTAACCATATAATATTAAACTAAATAAATTAGCATATTTGAAATAATAATATACATCAATAATTAGCTAACTATAAAACCAGTATATACCACCAATTAAACTCAGGTGTAAATACGAATAATCTGATAAACATCTAAAATTACTTATATTAACCTGAACCTATTTATTCTAAAGATATATACTAATATATAAACAGTATATCCGCATAAAATTCTGATCTATGAATTAATCTTCCGGTACTCTTATCTGACATCGTAAACTTCTATGTATTGATTGAAAATATTATATAAGGTTCCTTATCGCGTTTTTTCGCAGTAGTAGCTACGCAAAAGACAGTAAGAAATTGCTGCGAATTGCGTCCGGTTTTTCGTTAAACTTTTCGAGCAAATCACAACAGGATATAACCGGGCTTAACAATGAAACGTAAGGAATGATAGCTATGAGATATATTCATCTAACAATTAAAAACCGCTGGCTCAATACGTAAGAAACAAGCACGAGTATACCGAGATCGCATGAAAGGAATCGCCGGAGAAGTAATTACGGATCCTAGGTAGAATTACTCCGGGTATTAAGAAAGTTCAATGGGTACAAAGGAACTACAAGGCCTATTGCCCGGGGTTTGAGTGAGAACTTTGAATAAAAAAAAAAAAATTCTATAATAAAGTGCTAGTCCCAAGCACATATTAGCTGGAATTGAAACAGGAGCTAATTGTACACGCATTCCTTACTTAGAAAGAACAGACGCCCTAAGGATCGAAAACACACAAAAAGATGACCAGACGTGTAAATGAAGACTGAGCCAACCACGCCGCATTTTTTGAAGTGATGAATCATTACATATCAATAATATATCAAAGGAATGCTTCAATTCAACTTACGTGTTCCAATTATTCGTATAAAACTCTCTATCACAATAGTTCGGATAAGTAACAAAAATATTCCCAGTAAACTCTAAAATTTTTCTAGCTAAGTTCTTTCCATGAGAATGATTACATTGCTTAAGAAGATAAGCATCTAAATCAAATTGCTTCTGCAAACAAAGAAGTAGAACCTCATAAGAAACCGTGTTTGTTTTTGCACGAAATTGTGCACCAAACAGCAAAAAAAGAAATAAAAGAATATCCACGAATAGCAATTCAAAGGAGTGCAAACCAGAAATCATATCGACACCCCAGAAATTGTTAAGTGTACTACATCCCGGCCTATAATAATGTAAGTTTTATTAGTTTACTTAAAGATGCCAAAATTTGTTTAAGTTCTTCATCTGTAGAAACATTTTGAAAAATGGGAGAATTTTGAAGAGATATAGTAAGAGGGTATTGAGGTCATCAAGAGCGATCTCTGATCAGCTAATACTCTCTGGTTGAATTCATGATGGAGAGATTTAGTTTCGAAGGAAATGTCCATTGTGGTTGAAGACTCGCATCTTTTTTAGTTACTTGGAAAGTATGAACCTCACATAGTCGAGCGTTACAGTCTACACATTTATATTTTGTAAATCGATATGTGACTCCAAAGTTCAGGGAGATGCTTCTTTAATTCTATAAGAATCCTACATTTGAGAAGTGTCATCGGACCTGTTCATGCAAACATGCAACGCTGAAATTTTGTTGTTAAAATGTTAAAAATGTTATGTTAAAGAAAAATTGGAAAGTGGGTTCCAATCAGGGAAGCCCGAGCATAAACAGAGCAGTTAGGAAAAAAACACATCATTGCTATAGTTTAGGGCGATGAAGTGTTATCGAGAAACGAAGAAACAAATTTATCAAAGAAGTTATTGCTGCAAGAAAGGTAAATGGCATAAAATTTTCTCCAAAAGAGCACTTTAAGATATAAGAAACGTGCATTGGGGAAAGTTTTTGTTTATAGAAAATGTTTCTAATTTGAAAGTTGACCGATCACTACGACGCATCAAACAGGAAGTTTTAGGAACATGCATATGCAGTAGTTTTAGGCCAACAAGTGTTATCGAGTAAACGAGTTAATATCAAGTTTATCAAAGAAAGGGTTTGAGGGATTAGCAAGGCTAAAAGTTAGACAAAATTTACGCGAGAAGGGGGTTTCTTCATGGAAAAAACTCCAATCAGAACAAATAACAAAGGTTCTTGTGTATGCCCGGAACCTTAGAATCCCAAATTTTAATATATGAATTAAAAGCGAGATAGGAAATAAAGAACAATTAGTCCAAGTAATGTATTAAAGTGGGATTGCGATAAATAAATTAGCAGCCCACAAATACTTTACTTCGAACTAATTTCTTTAGTAATCTCCTTAATATTCCTAATTGTAATCAAACGGAAGGCGTTTACAGATAAGAATGAATTTAGTCCTTTCCTTTGCTGTTAATATTTAGACCGTTTTTCGTTATTTGTGTACATTTGTGCTTACACGCGCCGATAAAGAAGCCCACCCAGTTTTAGCACGAAATTTCCAGTTTTAAGCCGAACCGCCGATTCGTGAAGGCTTACTTTTTGTTTTAAAACACAATTGGAAACAGGCTAAGTGTGATAGAGTACGTGGTTTTGGAATAAGCCAGCG